>CM059314.1:182500-205000 GCA_030340665.1 Neosalanx taihuensis
TGTGTACAGTGTGTCTCTCCTGGGAAAACCATCTGACAGCTCCATAATGACACTTCCTACTGGAAAAAACCAGCCTGGCCTGAAGAAGAAGGTAACTTTCTCTCCCTCATCATGTTTCTGTTCTATAATGTAGTACCATCATGTTCCTGTTCTATAATGTAGTACCATCATGTTCCTGTTCTATAATGTAGTACCATCATGTTCCTGTTCTATAATGTAGTACCATCATGTTCCTGTTCTATAATGTAGTACCATCATGTTCCTGTTCTATAATGTAGTACCATCATGTTCCTGTTCTATAATGTAGTACCATCATGTTCCTGTTCTATAATGTAGTACCATCATGTTCCTGTTCTATAATGTAGTACCATCATGTTCCTGTTCTATAATGTAGTACCATCATGTTCTCTAGGAGGTGACTCTGTCAGACAGGTTTCCTGTTTTGTGTAAATGATGATCTGGTGTTGTGTGTGTGTGTGTGTGTGTGTGTGCAGACCCAGTGTGTGTTCGTTGTGTGTTTTCTTGGCAGGTTTGGTCTGAGTGTGTTTGTCTTATTAGCCTGCTTCACCATCACTCTGAATGGGCTCTGTACCCACACTGCCCTGGGACCACACACACACCCTCCCCAAAGGTACACACACACTATCCCCAGACGTACACACACACTCTCTATCCCCAGACGTACACACACACTCTCTATCCCCAGACGTACACACACACACACTCTCTATCCCCAGACGTACACACACACACACTCTCTATCCCCAGACGTACACACACACACACACTCTCTATACCCAAAAGTAACTAGTTACTGACTTGTTTCCTGCAGCAACTGTTCTTCCTGGTCACCTGACTGGTTTGGTGTCCAATCAGATGGCCTCTCCCTGGCCCAACATGTCACATCTTTCTTTACTCTGCTCACGGCTAGTAAGACACACCCCCACACACACACACACACCCACACACACACCCACACACACACACCCACACACACACCCCCACACACACACACACCCACACACACACCCACACACACACACGCGCACACCCACACCCACTCACACATCCACACACACACCCACACACACACACACCCACACACCACACACACAAACACACACACACCCACACCCCCCCACACACACACACATCCGCACACACCCACACATCCACACACACCCACAGACACACACACACACACACCCACACACCACACACACAAACACACACACACCCACACCCCCCCACACACACACACATCCGCACACACACACACATCCACACACACCCACAGACACACACACACACACATCCACACCCACACACACCCATCCACACACACACTTTTTCTTAAGTCTGTACTGATCCTACAAATTATTTTTGTCTTGTCAGTCTTCTCAAATTGTGTACATGCACTTGTGTGTGTGTGTGTGTGTGATGGTGTGTTTGCACAGTGTGTACATCTCTGAGTAATGTGCATCGCTCAGCCCCCCTCTGGAAGCAAAGCCCCCTAAAGAATCACTACTGGACCCTAACTCTGCTGCTGCTGTGAGACACACACACTCACACCACACACTGTACACACACACACACACACACACACTCACACACACACACACACTCACACCACACACTGTACACACACACACTGTACACACACACACTGTACACACACACACACACACACACTCACACCACACACTGTACACACACACACACACACACTCACACCACACACACACACACACACACACACACTCACACACTGTACACACACTGTACACACACTGTACACACACTCACACACTGTACACACACTCACACACTGTACAAACACTGTACACACACTGTACACACACTGTGCACACACTCACACACTGTACACACACTGTAAACACACTCACACACTGTACACACACCTCATACAGACACAATATCTGACCCTGACCTCCTGCCTTCCCAGACCCCTTCTCCACGTCGCCGTGACTACAGGACCCTGGCTTCTAGGGTCTGACTCCTCCCGCTTTTCCTTGGGGGACGTTGCTATGGAGACGTGGCTGTTGGGGGGGCTTTGGCTGCCTCCCCTTCTCTGCATCAACGAAGCCATTAAACTTCACGAGATCAGGTATACAGTAACACCACACCGCACACACACTAACACCATTTCTGAACAACAACAGCAAACAAAAGTTGAGGAGACAGTTTGTGTTGATTCCACCATTGTGTTGTGTTACACACTCAGTCCAGTACTTTCTGTGTGTTACACACTCAGTCCAGTACTTTCTCTGTGTTACACACTCAGTCCAGTACTTTCTGTGTGTTACACACTCAGTCCAGTACTTTCTGTGTGTTACAGGCTCAGAGTTCGGTACCAGAAGAGACAGAAGCTGCAGTTTGATACAAAACTGGGAATGAACTCTCCTTTCTGAAACACACTAACATCACACACACACTCTCAAAAACACACTCACACAACACTACACACACACACTAGCCTTCTACATATTTTGTATTGAAATATTTTTAGTTTTTTTCTAGGTAGTTAATGTTGAGTAACACTTTTACAGAATCAGAATGGGTTTTTATTCACTATGAAAATGTACACAGACAAGGACTTTACTGTGGCAAGAAGGTGAAGACATTAAACATATATGAATCTTGAATATTGAAGTAGTCTTCAATTATAAGTATGATAAATCTTAAGTTGGATCATTTTACTTAAATGTCACCTCCTGATAGTGGGGTCCATCTTAAGATCTGATATGGAATCAGTCTTATATCTGGGCATTGCAGGATTGTCATAAACCTGACCAATCAACAAGGAGAAATTGGAGGCATGGAGTGTGTGAACACGCGTGTGCATGTGTGAGCTAAAACTGCTTGGTTTGCAAAATGTCCCCACTTTGCATTGAACTTGTCTGTACTGTTAAGGGACTCATGAAAAGTAAGCATTTATTGTAAAAGTATCTCATGTTAGCTTGTTTCAGGATCCCCAACCCGGGTGTTCAGGGGCCACTGCTCCGACAGTTTCACATTAAATTGATTAATTTGGCTGATGCTTTTATCCAAAGCAACTTCCATGATGTTTTAGATGTTTCCCTGCTCTAGCATTTGTGGATGGGGTCGTTCTCAAGCACTGTGAAAGCCTGATAATGACCAGCCATTAGAATCAGGTGCGCTGGGAAAAACCTTCAGGACAGCGGTCCTCGAGGACCAGAATTGGTGACCCCTGTGTTAGACAATGATCAGAGGATAAAGCCTGCCCACTAGGGAGAGATGTAGTAAGGAGTCCTGGCCACTAGAGGGAGCACTACGATTTAACATTAAAGATGGAGTGTAAGGATGGACTAAGTAAGGACTTGAGGGCTGGAGAGGGAAAATGGAAGAATGGAGAGGTAGAGGTGTGGAGAAGTGCCTGCTTATGAGCAGTCATTAGAATCAGGTGTGCTGGAGCAGGGAAACATCTAGAACATGCAGGACAGGTGTTCAGGACAGGTGTTCAGGACAGGTGTTCAGGACAGGTGTTCAGGACAGGTGTTCAGTACAGGTGTTCAGGACAGGTGTGTTCAGGACAGGTGTTCAGGACAGGTGTAATCAGTACAGGTGTTCAGGACAGGTGTTCAGGACAGGTGTTCAGGACAGGTGTGTTCAGGACAGGTGTTCAGGACAGGTGTTCAGGACAGGTGTTCAGGACAGGTGTGTTCAGGACAGGTGTAATCAGTACAGGTGTTCAGGACAGGTGTTCAATACAGGTGTTCAGTACAGGTGTTCAGTATAGGTGTGTTCAGGACAGGTGTTCAGTACAGGTGTTCAGTACAGGTGTTCAGTATAGGTGTGTTCAGGACAGGTGTTCAGGACAGGTGTTCAGGACAGGTGTTCAGGACAGGTGTGTTCAGGACAGGTGTGTTCGGGACAGGTGTTCAGGACAGGTGTTCGGGACAGGTGTTCAGGACAGGTGTTCAGGACAGGTGTTCAGGACAGGTGTGTTCAGGACAGGTGTGTTCAGGACAGGTGTTCGGGACAGGTGTTCAGGACAGGTGTTCAGTACAGGTGTTCAGGACAGGTGTTCGGGACAGGTGTTCAGGACAGGTGTTCAGTACAGGTGTTCAGGACAGGTGTTCAGGACAGGTGTGTTCAGGACAGGTGTTCAGTACAGGTGTGTTCAGGACAGGTGTGTTCAGGACAGGTGTGTTCAGGACAGGTGTTCCCTAAGGACCAGGGTTGAACACCACTGGGTCAGGGTGAGTGAGGTGAATAGTTTAGATTGCACTAAACTGTCATCATGGTGATGGAAATGACTGATTTTAGCTATTGATCACTGATTGACACAGTTACAACAGTGTGAGTTTGTCTATGTGTGTGTGTGTGTGTGTGTGTGTGTGTGTGTGTGTGTGTGTGTGTGTGTGTGTGTGTGTGTGTGTGTGTGTGTGTGTGTGTGTGGGTTCAGGTTGGGGCTGTGGTATAAAACACTTCCTCATGGATTACATTATGTACTGGTCACCATAGCAACAGGCTCCAGGCCAGCCTATCAGACTCTGGTAATGTAGAGTGACCTAGATAGTCATCACCCATCGATAACACAGCATGTCCTGGGTGTGTGAGTGTGTGTTGTGGATCATAGAGGAGAGAGAGGAGAGAGAGGAGGAGAGAGAGGAGGAGAGAGAGGAGGAGAGAGAGGAGAGGAGAGAGGAGAGAGAGGAGAGGAGAGAGAGGAGAGGAGAGAGAGGAGAGGAGAGAGAGGAGAGAGGAGAGAGAGGAGAGAGAGGAGAGAGGAGAGAAGAGAGTAAAAGATGAACTAACCCCCATAAAGGGAATTTAGATAATAAAACAGTCCCTTCTCTGTCTGTTTCCTTGGAGTGTGAGTGTGTTTTATAGTGTGAGTGTGTTTCAGAGTGTGTGAGTGTGTTTTATACTATGAGTGTGTTTCAGAGTGTGTGAGTGTGTTTTATAGTGTGAATGTATTTCAGAGTGTGAGTGTGTTTTATAGTGTGAGTGTGTTTCAGAGTGTGTGAGTGTGTTTTATAGTGTGAATGTATTTCAGAGTGTGTGAGTGTGTTTCAGAGTGTGAGTGTGTTTCAGAGTGTGTGAGTGTGTTTTATAGTGTGAGTGTGTTTCAGAGTGTGAGTGTGTTTTATAGTGTGAGTGTGTTTCAGAGTGTGTGAGTGTGTTTCAGAGTGTGTGAGTGTGTTTCAGAGTGTGTGACTGTGTTTCAGAGTGTGTGACTGTGTTTCAGAGTGTGTTTCAGAGTGTGTTTCAGAGTGTGTTTCAGAGTGTGTGACTGTGTTTCAGAGTGTGTTTCAGAGTGTGTGACTGTGTTTCAGAGTGTGTTTCAGAGTGTGTGAGAGACTCTTCCCTAGACGTTAACCGTGTTTGTCAAATCATCTAAATGTTTGATGAAATCTGCAGTGTACCAGGTTCTGATAGCAACGTGCAGCGCGAGGAGGATTCATCTTGCTTTGAGACGCCCCCCGCCAACTGCTCGCGCCCCGGAGCTGACCTGTATGTGCGGGCCGAGCGACCCGCGAGGTTCATGTTTAGTCAACACGGCTCGAGCTCCGGGAGGAGAGAAAGAAGAGTGCAGTCACGTGCTTCGCTTCCCCAGGGCGCCAGAACTCCGGTACCTCGCGCTGTCAGAGCCAGCCAAGCTGCTGCGGGGAACTCACGCGCTCCTGCCTGGTAGAACAGCAGCCTGTGTCTGAGTCTCCGGTAAAGTTCTCGTGCCTCCCTGTCTGGGTGTGTTCAAGCAGCGGGAAGACAGGAAGGGGGAACCCGGGGCTCGAGGATGACCAGGAGGGAGTGAAGCTCGCGGATGGACTCATCACCTTTCTGGTAACAAAGTTTCAGTTTCTTCAGTTTTTATCTTTTCAGGACGTTTGAGTTCTGTCTGCACGCGCTCATTTACCGGTGACCCGTCTTGGGGGTTCATAGAGATAGAAAATAGGCGGGGGGGGGGGGGGGGTCATGTCCATACTTAGATTAGATAGATTGATTAGATATATACATGATGTCCAGTCCCACTTGTTATTATTGTGGAACACAGTGAGAGTTTGACTTGTTGGCTCGCGGTGCTCAGCTCGCGGTACTCAGCTCGCCGTACCGTGAAGTCACTCAGCCTCAACGTTGTTCGGAAAGGCTCGTGCACTAAACAACGGTTTCCCGTATAGGCTCGTGCTGCCCCCCTTGCAGTTATGACTGATGGCGAGGAGAGATATTCGCGAGCGAATCCGGTCGGGCTTGAGGAGGGGGAGGGAGAAGAGGAGGGGGGAGGAGAAGAGGAGGGGGGAGGAGAAGAGGAGGCCCCCAGAGAGCTCCCCTACCCGAACCTGGCTCCCGTGGTTCTGTTCCGGCTCACCCAGACCTCCCGCCCCCGCTGCTGGTGTCTGCTGGCCGTGTGTCACCCATATCCTTTACCTGGAACCCTGGTGTTGGTGTGAGGGTGTGTCTGTGTGTGTCTGTGAGTGTGTGTGTGTGTGTGTGTGTGTGTGTGTGTGTGTGTGTGTGAGAGAGAGTGTGAGCATGTGTGTGTTATTGTATGTGTGAGAGTGAGTGAGAGTGAGACATAAAGAATGTTTCTACCGGAGTGTTCCACTCCAGAGGGTTTATGGCAACTGGGGCGAGAGAGAGTGAGAGAGAGAGAGCGTGTGTGTGTTTGTGTGTGTTTGTGTGTGTGTGTGTGTGTGTGTGCACTTATGGAATAAGGAGGAAGAGATGGAAGAGAAAGCATGGCTTAAGATGAGGGAGAGAGATGTTGTTACAGATTCATGAGCTCCTGTACTTGTCCACTGATTGGCTGATTAAAACCCAGAGGCGGGTCTTCTTGGGCCAACAGAACCGCACAGATCAAAAACCTTGTTTGGGTTCTACTGTTCTACAGGATCATGAGTGTTAGAACAGTTCTACTGTTCTACAGGATCATGAGTGTTAGAACAGTTCTACTGTTCTACAGGATCATGAGTGTTAGAACAGTTCTACTGTTCTACATGATCATGAGTGTTAGAACAGTTCTACTGTTCTACAGGATCATGAGTGTTAGAACAGTTCTACTGTTCTAAAGGATCATGAGTGTTAGAGGAGTTCACCTGCCCTGTGATCTATTTTGTTAGAACGGTTCCTTTAGCACTTCTGCTGTTCTAGGAGGGTTGCTGAGTCAGGTGGCTGAGCGGTTAAGGAATCAGACTTGTAATCTTCTGATTACTGGTTGCCGGTTTGATTCCTGGCTGAGCAAAATGACCAAGGCACTTCACCCTACCTGCCTCAGGGGGAATGTCCCTGTACTCACTGTCCCTCTGGATAAGAACGTCTGATGAATGACTCCATGTAAGCGTTCTACTGTAGTACTTTAGTTTTTGTGATACAGACACAGGGTATTTCAGTTGTAGACAGACTGACAGATGTGTATCATTTAGTGGCTCAAGCTGGTATTCCCAGAATTCACCTTGTTTGTAGGCATTAACAGAGTGGCTAAACATTGGCTCTAGCAGAAACATACAAGTGTGTGTGTGTTTGTGTGTGTGTGTGTGTGTGTGTGTGAGACAGTTTGTGAGTTGGGTTCAGGAGGCACATCCTGTCATCGTCCTCGAGAAAAATACAAATAAAATGTTTCTCTTATTGGGCGTTTCCATAGTGACATTGGCTAATGAATCTCCAGGGTTACAGTTGCCTGTCATCTGCATATAACAGGAGCAGTTACCCTGGCAACAAGCATCATTTCACCCCCTAACCCTCCCCCTCTCTCCCTCCTTCACTCCCTGTCTTTCTCCTCCTAATCCCATTCCTCCCGTCCTCTGTTCTCTCTCTCCCCTATTCTCTCTCCCTCTATTGTCCCTCCCTCTCTCTCCCTCTCTCCCCCTGTTCTCTCTCTCTCTCTCTCTCTCTCTCTCTCTCTCTGTTCTCTCTCCCTCCCCCTGTTCTCTCTCCCTCCCCCTGTTCTCTCTCCCTCCCTCTCTCTCTGTACTTGGCAGTGCTCTGTGTGGGTGAAGAGTGTGTGTGTGTGAGGCTGTAAGCCATTGTCAGCACTCTGTACACTCCATGAAATATAAATACATAATTGCTGAATAAATAAAAACTACATCAAGAAGAAAATAAAACTACAAATGCCAGAGTTCCTGTTGTTCCTGCAGGGCTGTTTCCATGGTCACATTGTGGAACATCAAAGCCTTTCTGCGTCAGCCCTAAAGACACACACACACACACACACACACATGTTCTCTCTCTCACACACACACACACATTGTTAATCAAGGGAAAATCCCAGGGAGAAGTTTTTTCAGAGGATTCACCTGGTTGCTAGGCAACAGTGCAGCGATACGCTGATGGCCTGTTTTTTTTTTTTTTGCAAGAGAGAGGTTGAGTGTGTGAAAGAGTGTGCGAGAGGGTGAGAGAATGTGTGTGTGAAAGTTTGTGTCTTTTGGCAAGTGTGTGTGAGAGAGTGTTGGAAGGTGTTTATGTGTGTGTGTGAGAGAGAGAGTGAGAGAGAGTGAGAGTTGGAAGGTGGAAGGTGTGTGTGTGTGTGTGTGTGTGTGTGTGTGTGTGTGTGTGAGAGAGAGAGAGTGAGACAGAGTGAGAAAGTGTGTTGGAAGATGTGTGTGTGTGTGGAAGAGAGAGTGAGAGAGAGTGAGAGTTGGAAGGTGGAATGTGTGTGTGTGTGTGTGTGTGTGTGTGTGTGTGTGTGTGTGTGTGTGTGAGAGAGAGAGAGTGAGACAGAGAGGGAAAGTTTTTGTACAGGGATATTGCACAGGGAGAGTTAGAGAGATGATTGGGTGTTAATATTCATGATTATAACACCATTAATATAAATGTGTGAGATGTAGAACTACTGGAGTACTGTTACTGGAGTACTGTTACTGGAGTACCATTAGTGCAGTACTGTTAGTGCAGTACTATTACTGGAGTACTGTTACTGGAGTACACACACCCCCCCCATGTGTGTGTGTGTAGGTGTGTGTGGATGGTCGTGACCAGGCTGAGGAAGTCCGAGTGTTTCTGTGTGTCTCAGTATGCTAATGAGGCGTCCATGATGACCTGTGCTCATAGAGGCTCCTCAGAGGCTGCAGATCCTGGTACAGTAACCCAGGGTCAAGGTATAGGACAGAGAGATAATCTGATTTGATTAATAATGTCTGGCTGACCTTCATCACTTTGAAGAGGGTGGAGGAAGGGGAGAAGCTGGAGGAGAGAATGAGTCTAGGAGGAAAGGAAGGGAGGGAGGTAGAGAAAAATACCAAATATCATTCTGGTGTTAAGTTCTGTTTAAAAGCGTTAACAGTGTGCATGTATGTGATCATTCTGAGGGACATAGAGGAAAGGAGAGGATTGTGTGTGGATGTGTGAAGTGATCTACTATTTAAACTGCTGGCTCATCTTTAGGTTCCTGACAAGCAGAACAGGGGACCAGAGGGGGGAGGATGGAGGAGAGGAGAGAGGGAAGAGAGGAGCGAGGGATGAAAGAGAGGAGAGAGGGAGGATGGAGGAGAGGAGAGAGGGATGGAGGAGAGGGGGAGGATGGAGGAGAGGAGAGAGGGAAGAGAGGAGCGAGGGATGAAAGAGAGGAGAGAGGGAGGATGGAGGAGAGGAGAGAGGGAGGATAGAGGAGAGGAGAGAGGGATATAAGAGAGGGGGAGGATGGAGGAGAGGAGAGAGGGAGGAGAGGAGAGAGGGACAGATAGAGGTTAGAGGGACAGAGGGGGTGAATGAGAGTGGGAGCGAGTGAGGGGGGAGTGAGGGGGAGGGGGAGTGAGGGGGAGGGAGGGGGAGTGAGGGGTAGGGGGAGTGAGGGGGAGGGGGAGTGAGGGGGAGTGAGGGGGAGGGAGGGGGAGGGAGGGGGAGGGAGGGGGAGTGACACATACATACGTGGTAACAGAATGGAACAGAGGGGAGAGGATGTTGCCTGTGCGTTTCCAAGGTGATGATGAGTGATAGAGCAACCATGGTAACATCCTCTATCATCCATCACTCACACCTGGCCTTGACCCCCGCCCCCCTCCCAGAATGCTGCAGGGCAGGTGTTCCCATGTCTCTGGGAGGAGGGAGAGGCTGTGGGTTCAGACAGGATGCAGTGACTATTGTGTTACTTTCCCACGGTGAAAGACGAGTGTTCCCATGACAACCACTTCTACAGGAAGAAATGAGATTACTCTCTGTTTGGTCTGTTACACACACACACACACACACACACACACACACACACACACACACACACACACACACACACAGTACACACACACTCTATTTCTTTGTAGGCTGATTAGGGACTGAACTCATTAAATGGTCTGCCCCTTGAGAGTGTGTGTCCAAAGAGGACAGCTACTGTGTGTGTGTGTGTGTTTGGCCATAGCTCTGTTCTTTGTCCTTGGCATACAGACCGCTGAGCATCACTTCTATGTGTGTGTGTGTGTGTGTGTGTGTGTTAGAGGGTGCTTTGTGGGTGTATGTGTGCATCTGTTGAAAGAGATTTTGTGCATGTCTGTCTCAGTGTATGAGTCTGTGTGTATAAGTATATCTTGTGTGTGTGTGTGTTGTGAGGCTGATGTTGCTAACCCTTGACCTGACCACCTGGTTTGAGCGTGTGTCCATGCTGGTCATCCTACTGAACTGTGTGACTCTGGGAATGTACCAACCCTGTGAGGACACACACTGCCTGGCCCCGCGCTGCAGTCTGCTGCAGGTACACACACACACACACTGCCTGGCCCCACGCTGCAGTCTGCTGCAGGTACACACACACACACACTGCCTGGCCCCGCGCTGCAGTCTGCTGCAGGTACACACACACACACACACTGCCTGGCCCCGCGCTGCAGTCTGCTGCAGGTACACACACACACACACACTGCCTGGCCCCGCGCTGCAGTCTGCTGCAGGTACACACACACACACACACTGCCTGGCCCCGCGCTGCAGTCTGCTGCAGGTACACACACACACTGCCTGGCCCCGCGCTGCAGTCTGCTGCAGGTACACACACACACACACACTGCCTGGCCCCGCGCTGCAGTCTGCTGCAGGTACACACACACACACACTGCCTGGCCCCGCGCTGCAGTCTGCTGCAGGTACACACACACACACACTGCCTGGCCCCGCGCTGCAGTCTGCTGCAGGTACACACACACACACACACTGCCTGGCCCCGCGCTGCAGTCTGCTGCAGGTACACACACACACACACACACACTGCCTGGCCCCGCGCTGCAGTCTGCTGCAGGTACACACACACACACACTGCCTGGCCCCACGCTGCAGTCTGCTGCAGGTACACACACACACACACACTGCCTGGCCCCGCGCTGCAGTCTGCTGCAGGTACACACACACACACACAATGCCTGGCCCCGCGCTGCAGTCTGCTGCAGGTACACACACACACACACTGCCTGGCCCCGCGCTGCAGTCTGCTGCAGGTACACACACACACACACACTGCCTGGCCCCGCGCTGCAGTCTGCTGCAGGTACACACACACACACACACACACTGCCTGGCCCCGCGCTGCAGTCTGCTGCAGGTACACACACACACACACACTGCCTGGCCCCGCGCTGCAGTCTGCTGCAGGTACACACACACACACACACTGCCTGGCCCCGCGCTGCAGTCTGCTGCAGGTACACACACACACACACACACACACTGCCTGGTCCCACGCTGCAGTCTGCTGCAGGTACACACACACACTGCCTGGCCCCACGCTGCAGTCTGCTGCAGGTACACACACACACACACACTGCCTGGCCCCGCGCTGCAGTCTGCTGCAGGTACACACACACACACACACTGCCTGGCCCCACGCTGCAGTCTGCTGCAGGTACACACACACACACACACTGCCTGGCCCCACGCTGCAGTCTGCTGCAGGTACACACACACACACACACTGCCTGGCCCCGCGCTGCAGTCTGCTGCAGGTACACACACACACACACACACACTGCCTGGCCCCGCGCTGCAGTCTGCTGCAGGTACACACACACACACACACTGCCTGGCCCCACGCTGCAGTCTGCTGCAGGTACACACACACACACTGCCTGGCCCCACGCTGCAGTCTGCTGCAGGTACACACACACACACACACACACACACACACTGCCTGGCCCCACGCTGCAGTCTGCTGCAGGTACACACACACACACACTGCCTGGCCCCGCGCTGCAGTCTGCTGCAGGTACACACACACACACACACTGCCTGGCCCCGCGCTGCAGTCTGCTGCAGGTACACACACACACACACACACTGCCTGGCCCCGCGCTGCAGTCTGCTGCAGGTACACACACACACACTGCCTGGCCCCTTCATGTATGGTGTGTGTGTGTTGTATGGTGTGTGTGTGTGTATGGTGTGTGTGTTGTATCCCAGGCTCTGGACGATGGGATCTTTCTGTTCTTTGCCGTGGAGATGGTTGTCAAGATGCTGGCTCTGGGAGTGATGGGGCAGAAGGGTTACCTTGGTGACACATGGAACCGGCTAGACTTCTTCATCGTCATGGTGGGGTCAGTGTTACACCACACACACACACACACACACACACACACAAACACACACAGGCACACAAACACACACACAGGCACACACAGGCACACACACACACACAGGCACACACACACACACAAACACACACACAAACACACACACAAACACACAGGCACACACACACACACAAACACACACAAACACACAGGCACACACACGCACACACACACACAGGCACACACACACACACACAGGCACAAACACACACACAAACACAGACACACACAGACACACACACACAGGCACACATAGACACACACACAGGCATACACAGACACACACACAGACACACACACACACACACACACAGACACAGACACACACACAGACACACATGTTTAATGCCAGCTGAATGTCAGGGTGTGTGACAGAATGCAAAGCACACACACACTTCTGTCGTCTCCTAGGAGACCAGAGATGCCAAAACACTGTCGTCTCCTTGGAGACTAGATGACTGGTGATGGAAGGGCTTCATGCTACAAATGCAACCACAAGATTAAAATGTGTATTTCATACATGTTCATATGTATGTGTGTATGAATACCTGAATGCATGTTTACTAATCTTGTCAAGCAGGACAAATGACTTTGATGTAAGTACCTGTAAGGACTTTAGATTAGAGTTATTACATGGTGTGATGATGTCACTCTGGTTGTCCCGCCCCCAGGATGCTGGAGTATTCTCTTGATGGACACAACGTCAGCCTATCAGCTATCAGGACTGTTCGGGTGCTCCGCCCCCTACGAGCCATCAACAGAGTTCCAAGTGAGGACACACACACACACTCCTTTCTCATAGTAACATCATATATTTGGTCAGGTGTGTATATACAGTATGTGTCTGGTTACTTTAAGAAAAACCTTTATCGTGCGCCCTCTGTATGCGTGTGTGTGTGTCCCTCCCCCTCCCTGTCTCCCCCCCTGTCTCCCCCTCTCCCCCCCTGTCTCCCCCCTGTCCCCCTCCCAGGCATGAGGATCCTGGTGACCCTGCTCCTGGACACCCTCCCCATGTTGGGGAACGTCCTTCTGCTCTGCTTCTTCGTCTTCTTCATCTTCGGCATCGTGGGCGTGCAGTTGTGGGCGGGGCTTCTGAGGAACCGCTGCTTCATGGGGGAGGACATCCGCATGTGAGTAGCCAATCAGCTGCAGGTCTGAGAGAATGCCAGCCAATCAGGTGCAGGTTTGAGAGTGTGTTTGTGTGTTCCATATGTGTGTGTGTTTTTGTAGGTGTGTAAGTGTGTTCTGTATGTGTGTGTGTGTATACGGTGTGTATGTACAGAAACACACACACCACATACATACTTATGCACCACACACACACCACACATTCAAACAGAAACACACACACTAACACAGCATCATCCTCCCTTATCTGTGTCCTCAGGTTTTATAATCTGTCCTTCCTGCCCTCCTACTATCGTCCAGAGGAGACGGAGGACTTCCCCTTCATCTGTTCCACCAATCGCGAGAACGGAATGCTTCGCTGTTCCGATGTTCCTCGCCGCCGTGTGGGCGGTGCCTCCTGCTGGCTGCCTGCTGACTCCGCCTTCCCTAGGGAGGATGGGGAGGGGTCTGGGCTTGCAGAGCCAATAGGAGGCTGTGTAAACTGGTTCCAGTTCTATAACGTGTGTCGCCCTGGAAACCTGAACCCACACAAAGGAGCCATCAACTTTGACAACATTGGATATGCTTGGATTGCCATCTTTCAGGTGTGTGATTTATACTGTATATAGACCTGACAGGTGTGTGTGTGTTCCAGGTGATCACTCTGGAGGCCTGACAGGTGTGTGTGTGTGTTCCAGGTGATCACTCTGGAGGGTTGGGTGGACATCATGTACTACGTCATGGACGCTCACTCCTTCTATAACTTCATCTACTTCATCTTCCTGATCATCGTAAGTACCAGAGTACCAAGAGTACTATAGCAGAATATTACTACTACACAAATACTACAAGAGTAATATAGCAGATTAATACCGCTACACAAATACTACAAAAGTACTATCGTAGAGTAATACTACTACATAAATACTACAACAGAACTATAACGACTAACGACTGAAGACTGACCAGAAGATATGTATATGACAGGTACTTCCTGTATCTCAGGTGTGTATATGACAGGTACTTCCTGTATCTCAGGTGTGTATATGACAGGTACTTCCTGTATCTCAGGTGTGTATATGACAGGTACTTCCTGTATCTCAGGTGTGTATATGACAGGTACTTCCTGTATCTCAGGTGTGTATATGACAGGTACTTCCTGTATCTCAGGTGTGTATATGACAGGTACTTCCTGTATCTTCAGGTAGGCTCCTTCTTCATGATCAACCTGTGCCTGGTTGTCATAGCGACCCAGTTCTCAGAGACCAAACAGCGAGAGAGTGAGTTGATGCGTTCAGAGCGTAAAGCACGCAGGTACCGCTCAGATGAGTCCATGATGGCCAGCGAGCGAGAGCCAGGGTCCTGCTACGAGGAGACGCTCCGCTACCTGGCTCACCTGCTCAGACGCTCCCTCCGCAGCCTGCCTCACCTGATGCCACACCTCCCCTGCTGCTGTCATGGAAACACCAGGGCCGAGCCTTCCAAAGGGGGTGGGGCCAGGGAGGTGAACGGCCACGCCCACCGGCACTCGGGGCACGCCCCTCCGATGGATGTCTTCCACCTTCATCATCATCATCATCATCTGGGTGGAGCCAGCCACACAGGGCGGGGCCTCAACTACCCCGGCATCTTCCCTTCCACTGTCTCCAGTCACATGACTTCCAGGGGGTGTGGCCAGAGGCAGGACAATGACAGACTACCTCAACTACTGTTAGAGCCTGGTGAGCTCTCTGGTGTGTTAGTGTGTGTGTTAGGGTGTGTGTGTTAGGGTGTGTTAGGGTGTGTGTGTGTTAGTGTGTGTGTTAGGGTGTGTGTGTGTTAGGGTGTGTGTTAGGGTGTGTGTGTTAGTGTGTGTTAGGGTGTGTGTGTTAGGGTGTGTTAGTGTGTGTGTGTTAGTGTGTGTTTACTCTAACCTTCTCAGGTGTGTGTGTCGGTAACCTGGTGTTTCCAGGGGAGAAGCAAGGACAGCTGTTGCCATGTCCCTACTGCCTCCATGACAACCAGCATAGCAACAGCGACAATGCCGTTTCAGAGCCAGGAGATGAAGTTCCTGCAGTCAGCGGATGTTCTGATGGACAGGACTCTGGGCCAATAGCAGGCCGCCCTGTGTGTGTGTGGGCAGAGCTGCAATACTCTCTGCAGGTTGTGGTTAACAGCAGATACTTTAACAGAGGCATCATGATCTCCATCCTATTCAACACTCTCAGCATGGGTATAGAACACCATCAACAGGTGAGGACTGTGTGTGTGTGTGTGTGTGTGTATGTGTGTTTGGTGTGTGTGCTGTGTGTCTGCTGTGTGTGTCTGCTGTGTGTGTGTGTGTGTGTGGTGTATCGTAGATTAGATTAGATTCAACTCTAATGTCATTACACAGGTACAAGTACAGGGTAACGAAATACAGTATGTGGTATGTGTGTGTGCTGTGTGTGGTGTATATCTGGTGTATGTGTGTGCTGTGTGTGTGTGTGTGTGTGTGTGTCTGGTGTATGTGTGTGCTGTGTGTGTGTGTGTGTGTGTCTGGTGTATGTGTGTGCTGTGTGTGTGTGTGGTGTATATCTGGTGTATGTGTGTGCTGTGTGTGTGTGTGGTGTATATCTGGTGTATGTGTGTGCTGTGTGTGTGTGCTGTGTGTGTGCTGTGTGTTTGTGGTGTGTGTGTGTGTGTGTGTTGTGTGTGTGCTCTGTGTGTGTTGTGTGTGTGGTGCGTGTGTTCAGTAGGTCGTATTTAAAGGGTGTTAATCATGCGAATAACTTTCCAATCAACACTTGCAGTAAGGTGTCCTGCACACTCTGTGGCTGTGAGCTGATGTGTGTGTGTGTGTGTGTGTGTGTGTGTGTGTGTGTGTGCAGCCAGATGAGCTCACCCTGATCCTGGAGGTCAGTAACATGGTGTTCACCAGTGTCTTCTCCCTGGAGATGCTTCTGAAGCTGCTGGCTTTAGGACCCTGTGGCTACCTCACCAACCCCTACAACACCTTTGACAGTGTGGTGGTCATCATCAGGTATCCTAAGCATCGCTTTCAGGATCGGATCGTATGTTTATACTAACCCATGTGTGTGTACTGACAGTGTGTGTGTGTTGCAGTGTGTGTGAGCTTGCTGGCCAGGCAGACGGGGGTCTGTCAGTCTTGAGAACCTTCCGTCTGCTGCGTGTTCTGAAGCTGGTCAGGTTCCTGCCTGCTCTCAGGAGGCAGCTGGTGGTGCTGATGAAGACCATGGACAACGTGGCCACCTTCTGTATGCTGCTGATGCTGTTCATCTTCATCTTCAGGTAGGACACACTCATGCTGCAGGTACACACACACACATCCTGCAGGTACACACACATCCTGCAGGTACACACACATCCTGCAGGTACACACACATCCTGCAGGTACACACACATCCTGCAGGTACACACACACACACATCCTGCAGGTACTCACACTCACACACACTCTTGACTTGTGTGTTTCAGCATTCTGGGGATGCACCTGTTTGGGTGTAAGTTTGGCCTTCGTCTAGATTCAGGAGACACAACATCTGACAGGAAGAACTTTGACTCTCTGCTGTGGGCCATAGTTACTGTGTTCCAGGTACACACACACACACACACACACACACACACACACACACAGTGATGAAGATGATTATGGTAATGACAATGATGATCTGTCTGTCTCTCCCCTGCCTGTCTCTCCCCCTGTCTGTCTCTCCTTCTGTCTGTCTCTCCCCCTGTCTGTCTCTCACCCTGTCTGTCTCTCCTTCTGTCTGTCTCTCCCCCTGTCTGTCTCTCACCCTGCCTGTCTCTCCCCTGCCTGTCTCTCCCCTGTCTGTCTCTCCCCCTGTCTGTCTCTCCCCCTGTCTGTCTCTCCTTCTGTCTGTCTCTCCCCCTGTCTGTCTCTCACCCTGCCTGTCTCTCCCCCTGCCTGTCTCTCCTTCTGTCTGTCTCTCCCCTGTCTGTCTCTCCCCTGTCTGTCTCTCCCCTGTCTGTCTCTCCCCCTTCTGTCTCTCCCCTGTCTGTCTCTCACCCTGTCTGTCTCTCCCCCTGTCTGTCTCTCACCCTGTCTGTCTCTCCCCTGTCTGTCTCTCCCCTGTCTGTCTCTCCCCCTGACTGTCTCTCCCCCTGTCTGTCTCTCTAGATCCTGACTCAGGAGGACTGGAACGTGGTTCTGTATAACGGCATGGCCTCCACCTCTCCTCTGGCTGCTCTCTACTTCGTCGCTCTTATGACCTTTGGAAACTACGTCCTCTTCAACCTGCTGGTGGCCATCTTGGTGGAGGGCTTCCAGGCTGAGGTGAGGCAGTCTGCCATGGCAGCCATCTTGGTAAGGTTCTTCCAGGCTGAGGTGAGGCAGTCTGCCATGATGATGGGGATGAAGATGATGAGGATAATGATGATGGTGAGGATGGTGAGGATGATGAGGATGGTGAGGATGGTGATGAAGATGAGGATGGTGAGGATGGTGATGAAGATGAGGATGGTGATGAAGGTGAGGATGATGAGGATGGTGAGGATGATGAGGATGGTGATGAAGATGAGGATGATGAGGATGGTGAGGATGGTGATGAAGATGAGGATGGTGAGGATGGTGATGAAGATGAGGATGGTGATGAAGGTGATGATGATGATGAGGATGGTGAGGATGGTGATGAAGGTGATGAAGGTGAGGATGATGTGTTGCAGGGAGATGCCAGCAGGATGTCAGATGAAGATAAACAGTCTCTGACTTTGGAGGAGGAGGAGAAGATGAGAGACCTGCATGAAGCAGGTTTACACACACACACACTTATACATACACACACTTATACAAACACACACACACTTTTACACACACTTATACACACACATACTTGTGTTCATGTGTGTGTGTGTGTTCAGAGCTTAAGTTTCAGATGATGATGCTGGCTCCTAACGGCCTCCTCAACCCCCGTGCCTCCATGCCCCGCCCCTCGACCCCGTCGCCACGGCCACCGCCACTTATTATGCACACTGCTGCCACGCCCACCACCAATCACAGCCAATCACGACGTGCTAGCATCATCTCCACAGAAATGAATGGTTTAGAGCCAAGATCTCCGGTAAATCAGTACATGCATAAACATATCTAAACAAAAATAAAATACTAATACTAATATATAATAGTAGTAATAGTTACAGTATGTATAGATGTAGATATACTCTTGTTGCTTCAGTGGGACAGTCGGCGCTCCAGTTGGTCGAGCCTTCAGAGAAGGAGCCAATCAGGAGAGAGAGAGTCTTTGCTTTCAGATGAGGCGTGGTCTGGCTGGTCCAATTACAGCACGCGAGAGCCATCTCTTGACCAATCAGAGTATCTGCAGGTGCCCATGCTTCACCCCCCAGACTGCAATGGGACAGCCCATTACCTTGCAGAGTGTTACCAGGACAACATGCCCCATCCACCATGTTACTATGATGATCAGGAGGAGGAGGAGGAGATTGAGGAGGTTAGTGTGTTAAGTTTATTGACATAAAAAAGTATTGATGTGTTTATTTGATTTTTTTACTTTGTGTATGTGTGTGTGTGGTATGTGTGTGGTGTGTGTGTTTATGATGTGTGTGTGGTATGTGTGTGTTATGTGTGTGTGTGGTGTGTGTTCCAGAGTGTGTGTACCAGGCTGCAGATGAAGCTTGAACCATACAAGCCTCAATGGTGCAGAGACCATGAAGATTGCTCCCTATATGTGTTCTCTACCCAGCACAGGTACACACACACCCTACACACACCCTACACACACCCTACACACACCCTACACACACCCTACACACACCCTACACACACCCTACACACACCCTACACACACCCTACACACACCCTACACACACCCTACACACACCCTACACACACCCTACACACACCCTACACACACCTTACACACACCCTACACACACCCTACACACACCGTACACACACCGTACACACACCCTACACACACCCTACACACACCGTACACACACCGTACACACACCTTACACACACCCTACACACACCCTACACATACCTTACACACACCCTACACACACCCTACACACACCGTACACACACCCTACACACACCGTACACACACCGTACACACCCTACACACACCTTACACACACGTGAACAGACCTTCATTCCATCCTTCTTTGTGTGTGTCAGGTTCCGAGTATGGTGTCTCCGGGTGATCAGTCACAAGATGTTTGATCATGTGATCCTTTTCTTCATCTTCCTCAACTGCATAACCATCGCCCTGGAGAGACCCCAGATCCAGCCTCACAGCATGGTAACACACTGTAACACCCCAGATCCAGCCTCACAGCATGGTAACACACCCCAGATCCAGCCTCACAGCATGGTAACACACTGTAACACCCCAGATCCAGCCTCACAGCATGGTAACACACCCCAGATCCAGCCTCACAGCATGGTAACACACTGTAACACCCCAGATCCAGCCTCACAGTCTCTAGTATTGTGTTACATATATGTCTACATATATGTGTGTGTCTTATATGTGTGTGTATATACTGTATATATATTTTTATGTATATTTATGTGTATATATATATGTGTATATATGTATGTGTGTATATATATGTGTATGTGTGTTTATGTGTATGTGTGTTTAGGAAAGAGTGTTCCTGAGTGTGTCCAACTACATCTTTACTGTGATCTTCGTAGCAGAGTTGACTGTCAAGGTGATTATCAAACACCGAAACATTTCAGATGATCTTGATTCAAATCTCCTATTAGATCGATGACACAACTTCCTGTCCACAACCCTCTTACGCTATTTCACCTCTAAAGATCTTTTCTGTTTTATCTCTGAATCTAATTTCTTTGTTTTTTTGATATTAGAAGTGTGTGTGTGCATGGTGTGTGTGTTCATGTTGTGTCTATGTGTGTGTGTATAGGTTGTGTCTCTGGGGTTCCTCCCTGGTCAGGGTGGTTACCTGAGCAGCAGCTGGAACATTCTGGATGGTGTGCTGGTGCTGGTGTCCCTGTTAGACATTCTGGTTTCCATAGCATCCGCCGGGGGCAACCGCATCCTGGGAATCCTGCGAGTCCTGAGGCTGCTGCGTACACTCCGCCCCCTCAGGTACACTCCGCCCCCTCAGGTACACTCCGCCCACTCAGGTACACTCCGCCCCCTCAGGTACACTCCGCCCCCTCAGGTACACTCCGCCCCTTCAGGTACACTCCGCCCCCTCAGGTACACTCCGCCCCTTCAGGTACACTCCGCCCCCTCAGGTACACTCCGCCCACTCAGGTACACTCCGCCCCTTCAGGTACACTCCGCCCCCTCAGGTACACTCCGCCCCCTCAGGTACACTCCGCCCCCTCAGGTACACTCCGCCCCTCAGGTACACTCCGCCCACTCAGGTACACTCCGCCCCCTCAGGTACACTCCGCCCCCTCAGGTACACTCCGCCCCCTCAGATACACGCCGCCTCCTCAGGAAAAGGGAATGGGGGCGGGGGGCGGGGCACGCCTGTGTGTGTGTGGACCTGGATCCATGTGTGTGTGTGTGTGTGTGTGTATGTGTGTGTACAGGGTGATCAGCAGAGCTCCAGGTCTGAAGCTGGTGGTAGAGACTCTCATCACCTCTCTCAGGCCCATAGGAAACATCGTCCTCATCTGCTGTGCCTTCTTCATCGTGTTTGGAATACTGGGGGTGCAGGTAGCACACATACACACACCACACACACACACATACACACACACAAACACACCACATACCACACACACACACACACACACCACACAAAAACATGTCCTATCATCCTGAACAAACATGTCAGTTTAAATGACACAGAAAACTGTGAAGAACAGAGATCCAGAACATCAAACACTTTATTCCATAGTGAAGTAGTGGATGTGTTCATATGATGTGTTTATATGGATGTGTTCATATGATGTGTTCATATGATGTGTTTATATGGATGTGTTTATATGGATGTGTTCATATGGTTGTGTTCATATGATGTGTTTATATGGATGTGTTTATATGATGTGTTTATATGGATGTGTTTATATGATGTGTTCATATGATGTGTTTATATGGATGTGTTTATATGGATGTGTTCATATGGATGTGTTCATATGATGTGTTTATATGATGTGTTCATATGATGTGTTTATATGGATGTGTTCATATGATGTGTTTATATGGATGTGTTTATATGGATGTGTTCATATGGATGTGTTCATATGATGTGTTTATATGGATGTGTTTATATGATGTGTTCATATGGATGTGTTTATATGGATGTGTTCATATGGATGTGTTTATATGGATGTGTTTATATGGATGTGTTTATATGATGTGTTTATATGGATGTGTTCATATGGATGTGTTCATATAATGTGTTTATATGGATGTGTTTATATGGATGTGTTTATATGGATGTGTTTATATGATGTGTTTATATGGATGTGTTTATATGGATGTGTTCATATGGATGTGTTCATATGATGTGTTTATATGGATGTGTTTATATGATGTGTTCATATGGATGTGTTTATATGGATGTGTTTATATGATGTGTTCATATGGATGTGTTTATATGGATGTGTTTATATGGATGTGTTTATATGATGTGTTTATATGGATGTGTTTATATGATGTGTTTATATGGATGTGTTCATATGGATGTGTTTATATGGATGTGTTTATATGGATGTGTTCATATGGATGTGTTCATATGGATGTGTTTATATGGATGTGTTTATATGGATGTGTTCATATGGATGTGTTTATATGGATGTGTGCAGTTGTTCAAAGGGAAGTTCTTCCACTGTGATGGTGTGGATGTGAGGAACATCACTAGCAGGACTGACTGTCTACAGGCAGGATACCGCTGGGCCAGGCGCAAGTACAAC
>CM059314.1:207500-220000 GCA_030340665.1 Neosalanx taihuensis
CAGGTAACCATGACCACCATCACACCACAGCCAGGTAACCATGACCACCACCACACCACCACCAGGTAACCATGACCACCACCACACCACAGCCAGGTAACCATGACCACCACCACACCACCACCAGGTAACCATGACCACCACCACACCGCAGCCAGGTAACCATGACCACCACCACACCACCACCAGGTAACCATGACCACCACCACACCACCACCAGGTAACCATGACCACCACCACACCACCACCAGGTAACCATGACCACCATCACACCACAGCCAGGTAACCATGACCACCACCACACCACCACCAGGTAACCATGACCACCACCACACCACCACCAGGTAACCATGACCACCACCACACCACAGCCAGGTAACCATGACCACCACCACACCACAGCCAGGTAACCATGACCACCACCACACCACAGCCAGGTAACCATGACCACCACCACCAGGTAACCATGACCACCACCACACCACAGCCAGGTAACCATGACCACCACCACACCACAGCCAGGTAACCATGACTACCACCACACCACTACCATGTTAACATCACTATCACCATATTGCCAGCATCTTCCATACAGCCGGAGTGATGGAGATCACAGTGTTGGTAACCAGGGGTGATGGAGATCACAGTGTTGGTAACCAGGGGTGATGGAGATCACAGTGTTGGTAACCAGGGGATGTGTGTGTTTCAGTTCCTGGAGGAGGTGTTGAAATACTGTAACTATCTCTTCACTCTGGTGTTTGTCATCGAGGCCGTGCTCAAAGTCATGGCTTTTGGTCTGCGACGGTATTTCAAGGACAGGTACACACACATATACACACACTGTCTCAAAATACACACACATACTCTCAAAATACACACACACTCTCTCTAAATCCGCCCCCAGGTGGAACCAGCTGGATCTGGCCATAGTGCTGCTGTCCATCATGGGCATCACGCTGGAGGAGATCAAGATGAGTGCAGCTCTGCCCATCAACCCCACCATCATCAGGATCATGAGAGTGCTGAGGATCGCACGAGGTACCAGCACACACACACACACTGTCATACACACACACTATCATACACACACACCATCATCAGGATCATGAGAGTGCTGAGGATCGCACGAGGTACCAGCACACACACACACTATCATACACACACACGATCATACACACACACCATCATCAGGATCATGAGAGTGCTGAGGATCGCTCGAGGTACCAGCATATTGTATTCATACTGTGGGGACACTCCCAGTACACACTCCTAGTACACACTCCCAGTACACACTCTCAGTACACACTCCCAGTACACACTCCCAGTACACACTCCAAGTACACACTCCCAGTACACACTCCCAGTACACACTCCCAGTACACACTCCCAGTACACACTCCAAGTACACACTCCCAGTACACACTCCCAGTACACACTCCAAGTACACACTCCCAGTACACACTCCCAGTACACACTCCCAGTACACACCCCCAGTACACACTCCAAGTACACACTCCTAGTACACACTCTCAGTACACACTCCAAGTACACACTCCCAGTACACACTCCAAGTACACACTCCAAGTACACACTCCAAGTACACACTCCAAGTACAGACTCCAAGTACACACTCCCAGTACCACAGTAGTGTTGATACTGATCTTCTGGTCTCTGCTTAGTGTTGAAGCTGCTGAAGATGGCGACAGGCATGCGCTCCCTGCTGGACACTGTGATGCAGGCTCTGCCCCAGGTACTGGAGGAATACTGGGGGAATACTGGGGGAATACTGGAGGAATACTAGGGGAATACTGGGGGAATACTGGAGGAATACTAGTGGCATACTGGGGGAATACTGGGGAATACTGGGGGAATACTAGGGGAATACTGGGGGAATACTGGGGAATACTGGAGGAATACTAGGGGAATACTGGGGAATACTGGAGGAATACTGGGGGAATACTGGGGGAATACTGGGGGAATACTAGGGGAATACTGGGGGAATACTGGGGAATACTGGGGGAATACTGGAGGAATACTGGGGGAATACTAGGGGAATACTGGAGGAATACTGGGGGAATACTGGAGGAATACTGGGGGAATACTGGGGGAATACTGGGGGAATACTAGGGGAATACTGGGGGAATACTGGGGAATACTGGGGGAATACTGGAGGAATACTGGGGGAATACTGGGGGAATACTGGGGAATACTGGGGGAATACTGGAGGAATACTGGAGGAATACTAGGGGAATACTGGGGGAATACTGGAGGAATACTGGAGGAATACTAGGGGAATACTGGGGAATACTGGGGGAATACTGGAGGAATACTGGGGGAATACTGGGGGAATACTGGGGGAATACTAGGGGAATACTGGGGGAATACTGGGGAATACTGGAGGAATACTAGGGGAATACTGGGGAATACTGGAGGAATACTGGGGGAATACTGGGGGAATACTGGGGGAATACTAGGGGAATACTGGGGGAATACTGGGGAATACTGGGGGAATACTGGGGGAATACTGGGGAATACTGGGGGAATACTGGGGGAATACTGGAGGAATACTAGGGGAATACTGGGGGAATACTGGGGGAATACTGGAGGAATATTGGGGGAATACTGGGGGAATACTGGGGGAATACTGGAGGAATACTGGTGGAATACTGGGGGAATACTGGAGGAATACTGGAGGAATACTGGGGGAATACTGGGGAATATTGGGGGAATACTGGAGGAATAATGGGGGAATACTGGGGGAATACTGGAGGAATACTAGGAGAATACTTCAGTAAAAACATCAGACATATGTGTGTGTATGTGTGTGTATGTGTGTTCTCTCTCCAGGTGGGGAATCTTGGCCTGCTGTTCATGTTGCTGTTCTTCATCTACGCAGCTCTGGGAGTGGAGCTGTTTGGAAAACTGGGTCAGTGAGCGTATGTGTGTAGTGTGTCAGAAAGAGAGGGAGGGAGGGAGGGAGGGAGGGAGGGAATTTTCCAATGATTGCCTGTCTATGAAATTACAATAATTATCTCCATGTTCTAATTAGTATCTATACATCTTGCCTTTTCCTTCCTACCTCACCTCCTCATCCCCCCTCTCCCCCCTCTCCCCCCTGTCCCCCCTCCTCCCTTCCAGAGTGTTCGGAGGTGAACCCATGTGAGGGTCTGAGTCGACACGCTACGTTTGAGAACATGGGCATGGCCTTCCTTACGCTGTTCCGCATCTCAACCGGAGACAACTGGAACGGAATCATGAAGGTGGAACATGATTGGCTAGCTGCTATATTCCCCCTTTTGATTGGTTACTGGCCCTGTCAGTCATGTTACAAGCACAGTGACTGTGTGTATCTGCTGAGTCTGTTAGCTCAGTAGCTCCATCTTGTGGATGAGACTAGATTTATTTATTGGTTTTCTCTCCTCCTTCATCCTCTCCTTTCCCCCCTCTTTCTCCCTCTCTCCTCCCTCCCTCCCTCTGTCCCTCCTCCCTCTCCCCCTCCCTCCTCCCTCTCCCTCTCTCCTCCCTCCCTCCTCCCTCTCCCCCTCTCTCCTCCCTCTCCCTCTCTCCTCCCTCCCTCCTCCCTCTCCCTCTCTCCTCCCTCCCTCCTCCCTCTCCCTCTCTCTCCTCCCTCCTCCCTCTCCCTCTCTCCTCCCTCCCTCCTCCCTCCTCCCTCCCTCTCTCCTCCCTCCTCCCTCTCCCTCTCTCCTCCCTCCCTCCCTCCCTCCCTCCCTCCTCCCTCTCTCCTCCCTCCCTCCTCCCTCTCCCTCTCTCTCCTCCCTCCTCCCTCTCCCTCTCTCCTCCCTCCCTCCTCCCTCTCCCCCTCTCTCCTCCCTCCTCCCTCTCCCTCTCTCCTCCCTCCCTCCCTCCCTCCCTCCCTCTCTCCTCCCCCCTCCCTCCCTCCTCCCTCTCTCCTCCCCCCTCCCTCCCCCAGGACACCCTTCGTGAGTGCAGACCAGAGGAGCGTTCCTGCCTGTCCTATCTGCCTCTGGTGTCTCCTCTCTACTTCGTCACCTTCGTCCTGATCGCTCAGTTTGTGCTGGTGAACGTTGTTGTGGCTGTGCTGATGAAGCACCTGGAGGAGAGTAACAAGGAGGCGCGGCAGGAGGAGCAGGAGGAGGCACAGGAGAGGGAGGAGCAGGAGGAGAGAGAGAGGAGGAAGAGGGAGGAGCAAGATGAAGAGAAGGAGAAAGAGGTCAACCGTCGCCTTAGTAACGCTTCCATAGAATTCGCTGGACAGGTTTGTTATGATGGTGATGATGTTGGTGATGATGGTGATGATGATGGTGATAATGATGATAGTGATGATAGTAATGATAGTGATGATGATGATGATGATGATGGTGATGGTGATGGTGATGATGATGATGATGATGATGATAGTGATGATAGTAATGATAGTGATGATGATGATGATGGTGATGATGATGATGATGATGATGATGATGATGATGATGATGATGATGATGATGAGGATGATGATGATGATGATGATGATGATGTTGGTGATGATGATGATGATGATGATGATGATAGTGATGACAGTGAAGATATTGATGATGATGATGATGATGGTGATGATGATGGTAATGATGATAGTGATGATGCTGATAGTAATGATGATAGTGATGATGATGATGATAGTAATGATGATAGTGATGATGATAGTGATGGTGATGATAGTGATGATGATGATAGTGATGATGATGCTGATAGTAATGATGATGGTGATGATAGTAATGATGCTGATAGTAATGATGATAGTGATGGTGATGATAGTGATGATGCTGATAGTAATGATGATAGTAATCATGATAGTGATAATGCTGATAGTGATGATGCTGATAGTGATGGTGATGATAGTAATGATGATAGTGATGGTGATGATAGTAATGATGATAGTGATGGTGATGATAGTGATGATGCTGATAGTGATGGTGATGATAGTGATGATGCTGATTGTGATGGTGATGATAGTAATGATGATAGTGATGGTGATGATAGTGATGATGATAGTGATGGTGATGATAGTGATTGTGATGATAGTGATGATGCTGATAGTAATGATGATAGTGATGGTGATGATAGTGATGGTGATGATAGTAATGATAGTAATGATGATAGTGATGGTGATGATAGTGATGATGATGATAGTAATGATAGTAATGATGATAGTGATGGTGATGATAGTGATGATGATGATAGTAATGATGATAGTGATGGTGATGATAGTGATGATGATGATAGTAATGATAGTAATGATGATAGTGATGATGATGATAGTGATGATGCTGATTGTGATGATAGTAATGATGATAGTGATGGTGATGATAGTGATGATGATGATAGTAATGATAGTAATGATGATAGTGATGATGATGATAGTGATGATGCTGATTGTGATGATAGTAATGATGATAGTGATGGTGATGATAGTGATGATGATGATAGTAATGATGATAGTGATGGTGATGATAGTGATGGTGATGATAGTAATGATGATAGTGATGGTGATGATAGTAATGATGATAGTGATGGTGATGATAGTGATGGTGATGATAGTAATGATGATAGTGATGGTGATGATAGTAATGATGATAGTGATGGTGATGATAGTAATGATGATAGTGATGGTGATGATAGTGATGGTGATAGTGATGATGATAGTGATGGTGATGATAGTGATGATGGGTGTCTGCAGGTGGAAAAGGAGGTTTGCTGCAGCCTGCTGACAGTCGAACGCCCCTCTCTCTCCCGGATGCTCTCACTGCCTAACGACAGCTACATGCTCTGCCCTCTCCGAACACTAGCACACGCCCCCTTCCCTCCCATTGGCCACAAGGTTTACAGAGGGTATGGCTTTTCAGGTAACTATCACACTCACACCCACAGTTACAGAAATACAAAGTTTAGATTTGGTTAGATTGTTACTGTGTTCACTTTCTCTCCCCCTCTCTCTCTCCCCTCCCCTTCCAGGGTCCACCTTGTCCATGGGTTCCAGTGGGGCGGGGTCTCTACTCCAGGTGCCAGGGGCTTTACCTGTCGGAAGCCACGCCTCTTTAAGTTCCTCCCATAGCCACCGACCAATCATCTGCCTCAGTTCTGCCCTCAACATCCCCTCAAGAGGCAAACGTGGCTCTTTCAGACTAAGCCCCTCCTACAGCGTGGACAGGTCCTCTCCTCATAGGCTAAGCCCCTCCTACAGCGTGGACAGGTCCTCTCCTCATAGGCTAAGCCCCTCCTACAGCGTGGACAGGTCCTCTCCTCATAGGCTAAGCCCCTCCTACAGTATGGACAGGTCCTCTCCTCATAGGCTAAGCCCCTCCTACAGCGTGGACAGGTCCTCTCCTCATAGGCTAAGCCCCTCCTACAGTATGGACAGGTCCTCTCCTCATAGGCTAAGCCCCTCCTACAGCGTGGACAGGTCCTCTCCTCATAGGCTAAGCCCCTCCTACAGTATGGACAGGTCCTCTCCTCATAGGCTAAGCCCCTCCTACAGTGTGGACAGGTCCTCTCCTCATAGGCTAAGCCCCTCCTACAGTATGGACAGGTCCTCTCCTCATAGGCTAAGCCCCTCCTACAGCGTGGACAGGTCCGCCCCTCATAGGCTAAGCCCCTCCTACAGCGTGGACAGGTCCGCCCCTCATAGGCTAAGCCCCTCCTACAGCGTGGACAGGTCCGCCCCTCCTGAAGGACACCTCCTTCTCAGACCCAACTCCTCCCAGAGTGGCAGACTGCTAAAGAGACAAGTATGACCCAACTTCCAGTTTGTCACTTCCTGATTCTTGTTTGTGACTTCCTGTTTCCTGTACGACTTCCTGCTATGTTGTTGTTATTCTAGATGCAGCTTCCTGCTCCTGTATGAGTCTTCCTCTGTTTCTGCTTCCTGTAGAGAGCTGTGTGTGAAGATCTGACTTCTGCTGAGGACCTCCCAGGGTCAGAGTTCACTTCCCCTCCCTCACCCCCCACCCCTCCCTCACCCCCCACCCCTCCCCCACCCCCCAACCCAACACACACCCCTCCCTCAACCCCCAGTCCAACACACACCCCTCCCTCACCCCCAAGCCCAACACACACCCCTCCCTCACCCCCCACCTCTCCCTCACCCCCCACCCCTCCCTCACCCCCCACCCCTCCCTCACCCCCCAACCCAACACACACCCCTCCCTCACCCCCCACCTCTCCCTCACCCCCCACCCCTCCCTCACCCCCCAACCCAACACACACCCCTCCCTCACCCCCCAGCCCAACACACACCCCTCCCTCACCCCCCAGTCCAACACACACCCCTCCCCCGCCCAGCATCACCGTAAGAGAAGACTCTGTAGACACGCCTGTTTCCTGTCATCACCAACCTGCGACAAGCACTCTGGACACTCGGGCCAAGACCAGCCAATCGGGAAGTTTGTTACTGCAGATGGAAGACATGCCCCCTGAGGACGATCTGCTGGGATTGGCTCCCACTCCCCTGAGGAGGCGGAGCTTGGTGCGCATACGAAGCATAAGGAAAGGGGAGGAGCCTTAACTCTGGCCCTGCCCACACACTGTTTCCTGTATGATATGCAATATACCCCGCCCACCCAACTAGCATCTCTGTGTGAAACTGTGACGACGCTCCCCTCACTTCTGAACTATACTTCTCTGTCCTATCAGTGTGTGTTTTTAGTTGAAGTTCAAGAAAGATAGACAGATATGCAAGCAGGTAGACAGGCTGGCAGTAAATAGACAGGTTTGGTATAGATTCAGGTAGATAGATGTATGTGAATAATATTATGATTGATGAACATCAGTAGACTACAGAACAATAGTCTAAATACTCCCCCTATTATCTTCCTCTCCTCTCCTCCTTTCCTTTCTCCTCTCCTTTCCTCTACTGTTCAGATGAAGGGCTTGATGATAACTTTGAGTACAGAATGCATGTGATATTTTAATACTATATTTAAATACGGTGTATTTATAGAATACTGTTATTCATATTGTGATAAGGGTTATGATGATGATAATGGAAACCATGACCAGAAGTATAGACGTTTCACTTCCTGTGGCAGGAGAACACTAGATTAAAACCCTTTTTCTCTGAGAGGGTCACGTGTGTGTCACACATTTACACACATTTACACACTCACACACTGACACTGAATGCATGATGCAAGTACAGTTGTTTATTTCATCTTTCATTATTCTGTCCCAGCTTTTTACAATCAAATATTAATATTAATGAAATATTAAACTACATCAAATATTCACACTGCAGCTGTGGAGATCTTACACACTCCTGAACACGTCTTGAAAACTCTTCATTCTCTCTCCTTCCATCTTTCTCTCTTCCCTCTATCCCCCCTCTCACCCAATGTGTCACGGTGAGCTGAGAGAGACTTTGGGATCATTGAAGTCTGTATAGCATCTTTGCGTGTGTGTTGGATATGAGAACATATGTGGGGGTTAATGTATGAAAGTGTGTTTGTGTGACAGGGTGGGTAAGGATGATTCCATGGTGAAAATAGAACAGATGTCACCTGACTTGGGACCAACCAATAGCAGCTACAGAGGATGGAGGAAACCAGAAAATCCCTCTTTTCTCTGTCTCCAAATCATCTTTGATTGGGACTGTCCTCTTTTCTACCAACCACTCCATCCCCCCTCCCTCCTCTCATTGGACTAGACCTCCAGAAGGGTTAGTCTAAAGGTGGCAGATGTTGTGTGTCAAGAAGGTGTCAGATGTTGTGTGTCTAGAAGGTGGCAGATGTTGTGTGTCTAGAAGGTGGCAGATGTTGTGTGTCTAGAAGGTGGCAGATGTTGTGTGTCTAGAAGGTGGCAGATGTTGTGTGTCTAGAAGGTGGCAGATGTTGTGTGTCTAGAAGGTGGCAGATGTTGTGTGTGTGTGTCTAGAAGGTGGCAGATGTTGTGTGTGTGTGTCTAGAAGGTGGCAGATGTTGTGTGTGTGTGTCTAGAAGGTGGCAGATGTTGATTGTCTAGAAGGTGGGGGTGAGTCTTGGGGGCCCAAGTGCTTGTGGGTCCAGGGTCTCGGTGAAGGGTGGGGCTTGGTAGGGGTTGGTGGTTACTATGGTAACTCCATTGGCGATGGGGTAGGGCGTGGCATGGGCGTGGCCAGAGGCGTCCAGGTGCTGGCAGGTGAAGAGAGTCATGTTGGTTCCAGACAGCAGCCTCTGGAGAGCGCTGACCGTTAGTCCTGCCTGCACACACACACACACAGCCGCATGTACACACACATGTACACACACACACACACACACCACACACACTTTTAACACGTTATGTTAATTTGAGTTAAACATGCACAGGTCAGAGTTAGAGTTCCATTCACACACACCAGATTAAACACACTCAGAAACAAACACACACACAAGGATAAAAGAGGAGGGGTCAGTGTGGCGGTCTAGACCAATGAGAGGTAAGAGGAGGGGTGAGTGTAGAGGTCTAGACCAATGAGAGGTAAGAGGAGGGGTCAGTGTAGAGGTCTAGACCAATGAGAGGTAAGAGCAGGGGTCAGTGTAGAGGTCTAGACCAATGAGAGGTAAGAGGAGGGGTCAGTGTAGAGGTCTAGACCAATGAGAGGTAAGAGGAGGGGTCAGTGTAGAGGTCTAGACCAATGAGAGGTAAGAGGAGGGGTCAGTGTAGAGGTCTAGACCAATGAGAGATAAGAGTAGGGGTCAGTGTGGAGGTCTAGACCAATGAGAGGTAAGAGGAGGGGTCAGTTTGGAGGTCTAGACCAATGAGAGTGATGGAGGTGTTTTGGCGAGGAGTCTTTGCTTGTCTTCAAGGAAAGAGATGTTCTTAAACCTGTCTACTGCAAGTAGACACAAGTACCCCTGTAACACACACACACACATGCACACCACAATACACACACATGCACACACACACACACAATACGTATCATATACATAGAAGTCAAAACAATATGTACCATACATCCACATATCCCACACACACTTTCCCCCCCACACACACCTCTGCCTGCCTATGCACACATTCATGAACACACACACACCCTCCTACCCAGCACTTCCCCCCCACACACACCTTTACACACACCTTAATTCATTTATTTTACATTTTTGTCATTTTTAGCAGGCACTCTTATCCAGAGTGACTTACAGCAAGTACAGGGACACACACCTTCACACACCTTCACACACACACCTTCACACACCTTCACACACACCTTCACACACACACCTTCACACACACACCTTCACACACCTTCACACACCTTCACACACCTTCACACACCTTCACACACACCTTCACACACACCTTCACACACACACCTTCACACACACACACACACACACACACACACACCTTCACACACACACACACACACACACACACACCTTCACACACACACCTTCACACACACACACACACACACACACACACACACCTTCACACACCTTCACACACACCTTCACACACCTTCACACACACACCTTCACACACACACCTTCACACACACCTTCACACACACACCTTCACACACACACACACACACACACACACACACCTTCACACACACACACACACACACACACACACCTTCAAACACACACCTTCACACACACACCTTCACACACACCTTCACACACCTTCACACACACACCTTCACACACCTTCAAACACACACCTTCACACACACACCTTCACACACACACACACACACACACACACACACCTTCACACACACACACACACACACACACACACCTTCACACACCTTCACACACACCTTCACACACCTTCACACACACACCTTCACACACACACACCTTCACACACACACACACACACACACACCTTCACACACACACCTTCACACACACACACACACACACACACACACACACCTTCACACACCTTCACACACACCTTCACACACCTTCACACACACACCTTCACACACACACCTTCACACACACCTTCACACACACACCTTCACACACACACACACACACACACACACACACCTTCACACACACACACACACACACACACACACCTTCAAACACACACCTTCACACACACACCTTCACACACACCTTCACACACCTTCACACACACACCTTCACACACCTTCAAACACACACCTTCACACACACACCTTCACACACACACACACACACACACACACACACCTTCACACACACACACACACACACACACACACCTTCACACACCTTCACACACACCTTCACACACCTTCACACACACACCTTCACACACACACACCTTCACACACACACACACACACACACACCTTCACACACACACCTTCACACACACACCTTCACACACACACACACACACACACACACCTTCACACACACCTTCACACACCTTCACACACACACCTTCACACACACACACCTTCACACACACACACACACCTTCACACACACACACAGTTTCACACACACACACACACACACACACACACACCTTCACACACACACCTTCACACACACACCCACACACCTTCACACACACACACCTTCACACACACCTTCACACACACACACACACACACCTTCACACACACACCTTCACACACACACACACTTTCACACACACACCTTCACACACACACACACCTTCACACACACACCTTCACACACACCTTCACACACACACACTTTCACACACACTCCTTCACACACACACACCTTCACACACACCTTCACACACACACACCTTCACACACACACCTTCACACACACACACCTTCACACACACACACACACACACCTTCACACACACACACACACCTTCAAACACTCACACCTTCACACACACACACACCTTCACACACACACACACCTTCACACACACACCTTCACACACACACACACACCTTCACACACACACACACACACACACACACACTCTATCCTACCCAGCTGAGGATGGAGAAGAAGCAGAAGGCTATGGCAGCCCTGGCAGCGTCGGAGCCCTGAGCCAATGGGAGCTCGTCCTCAGATGTTTGTTGCCACTGATTGGCCAAGAAACAGAATCCCACAAACCACAGGAAGCTGCAGAGGGCTGAGAGCAGATCCAACATGCCAGTCACAGACCAGGTGTGTATGGATATACAGTAGACCAGGTGTATGGATGTAGACCAGGTGTGTATGGATATACAGTAGACCAGGTGTATGGATGTAGACCAGGTGTGTATGGATATAGACCAGGTGTGTAGATATAGACCAGGTGTGTGGATATAGACCAGGTGTGTGGATATAGACCAGGTGTGTGGATATAGACCAGGTGTGTATGGATATAGACCAGGTGTGTGGATATAGACCAGGTGTATGGATATAGACCAGGTGTATGGATATAGACCAGGTGTGTGGATATAGACCAGGTGTGTATGGATATAGACAAGGTGTGTGGATATAGACCAGGTGTATGGATATAGACCAGGTGTGTGGATATAGACCAGGTGTGTGGATATAGACCAGGTGTGTGTATATAGACCAGGTGTGTGG
>CM059314.1:225000-240000 GCA_030340665.1 Neosalanx taihuensis
GAGAGGAGGACAGGTGGAGAGGAGGACAGGTGCTGAGGAGGACAGGTGGAGAGGAGGACAGGTGGAGAGGAGGACAGGTGCTGAGGAGGACAGGTGCTGAGGAGGACAGGTGGAGAGGAGGACAGGTGGAGAGGGGGACAGGTAGAGAGGGGGACATGGTGCATCTGTAGCCGTGCATCAAGATGCCTGGGAAAAAAGACAACAAGAAAGACAAGAAAGGAGGAAAGCCAGAACCAGATAAGAAGAAGGAGGAGGAGAAGAAGAAGGAGGAGGAGAAGAAGAAGGAGGAGGAGAAGAAAGGGAAGGGAGACAAGAAGGGAGGGAAGGAGGACAAGAAGAAAGGGAAGGAGGAGCCTGTGAAAGGGAAGGGGAAAGATGATGGGAAGAAAGGAAAAGACAAAGGGAAGGGCAAGAAGGTGGAGTCAGAGGAGGAGGAGCTTCTGAGTGAGGAGGAGGAGCTTAGCGAGGAGGAGGAGGACGAGGAGGAGGAAGAAGATTCTGAGGATGACCGGGGGAGGCGGGGCCGAGGAGGGAAGGGGGCGGCGGCTAAAGGTGGTAAGGGACGGCCTCGGGGGAGGAGAGGGGGAGATTCAGAGGATGAGGAAGATGAGGAGGAGGAAGAAGAAGATGAGGAAGAGGAAGACTTGAAGAAGAAGAAAAAGTCTAAAGATCCGAAGGGCGGGAAGAGCTCAGAAGACAAGAAGAAGAAAACAAAGCGGACAGAAGCTCCTGCCGAGCCGGTGAAGGAGATCCCCAAGAAAGGGTTGAAGAACATGTCCAAGATGTTCATGAAGTTCTCTGGCTTCAAGAGACGTCGTAACTCCCGCAAGAAGCTGAAGAGCACCTCTCGCCTGTTCCTCGGGCTGGGCAAGAGGAAACATCGCGTGGCCAAGAAGAAGAGGAGGAAGAGCATGTTGAAGAACACATCCAGGTTCATGATGAGGTTCAAGGCCAGCAAGAAGAAGAAGGAGAAGGAAGCTGAGAAACAGGCTGCCGGGGGCAAGAAGCCTTCATACATGTTGATCCGTCTGGGCGGCAACAAGGACACTGAACAGACAGGGGGAGGCGGCTTCTTCAAGGGTATGTTCAGGAAGAAGGGCGGGACAGGGGGCGTGAAAGAGGACTTTAAGAACCAGAGCTTGTTGCTAGGGAAGGTTGCCGGGGTGACTAACTGGCTAACCAAGCGCTTTCTGTCCACGAAGATGCGTGAGGGTGGGGGGGGCTGGGGGGGGCGTCACCAGAGCAGGAGGCAGGTCAGCACCAGAGGTCATCTCCACGGTTACCAGAATAGAGGTTTTGAGGGGGAGGGCTTGTACGGCTACAATCAGGAGGCAGGGCAGGGAGGGAGGGTGGAGGGGAGGGGCTACAGCAGACGCTCCGCCCGCCACAAGGCACAAGCTGGTTACCATGGTTATGGCCAGGCAGGGTATGATGATGAGTACGGGGTAGTGCAAGATCGCTATGGTGACCACTATGACATCCCGTCTCAGGACCAGGGTTACTATGAGGGTGACGCCGGCTACTATGATGAGTACGGAGGGCAGTACCATGACCCCTACGCTGCCCAGAGTTACTATGACGACTACAGGCAGCAGCAGGGAGAGGGGGGAGGGCAGTATGAATACGGTCTCTATGGAGATGGGTTTGAGGACTATGCCAACCCCCAGGAAGGTTACTATGACGACATGATGTTTGGGCAGACAGGTTTCTACGACGATGGAATGGGCGGACAGTCAGCAGATTTATATGATGATGGGATGGGTGGGCAGGCTGGTTTCTACGACAACGGGATGGGCAGGCAGCCAGGAGCTTTCTATGACAATGGCATGGGTGGACAGGCCCATTACTATGACGATGGAATGGGTGAACAGGCTGGTTTCTATGACAATGGCATGGGTGGACAACCAGCTGCTTTCTACAGCGACAGGTTGGATGGGCAGGCGGGGTTCTATGATGACTACCCTCATGCTCAGGACTACCAGCTGAACTACAGCGAGGCAGCAGCCATGACCTACCCAGACTACAGCTCCCAGCAGGCCATGGGGCTCCAAACAGGAAGTCAACAGCTATACCCTGGCTACACAGCAGAAGGCCTTGGGGTCCAGGGGCTCTACCCAGACCAGTACCAGGACCAGTACCAGTACCAGGACCAGTACCAGGACCAGTACCAGGACCAGTACCAGGACCAGGACCAGGACCAGGACCAGTACCAGGACCAGGACCCTTACCTGGACCAGCTGGACCAGTATGGTGGCAGCATGGGGTCCATGCAGGAGGGGGATGGCATGACCTTCAGAGTTCCTCGGCCGCAGGTGCGGCTCTTTGGGAAGGAGCGTCTAGATGTGGCCCTGCCCCCCCCACCCAAACTGCCCCCCCAGCCGGAGTTTGAGGACATGTCAGACATCCAGTATGAAGACCAGCTGCCCCTGATGCCTCAACACATGATGTCACCACAGGAACACATGATGTCACAACCAATGATGTCACCGCCCATGATGTCACCACAGGAACACATGATGTCACAACCAATGATGTCACTGCCCATGATGTCACCACAGGAACACATGATGTCACAACCAATGATGTCACCGCACATGATGTCACCACAAGAACACATGATGTCACAACCAATTATGTCACCGCACATGATGTCACCACAAGAACATATGATGTCACAACAAGAACATATGATGTCACAACCAATGATGTCACCGCACATGATGTCACCACAGGAACAGATGATGTCACAACAGGAGCGGATGATGTCACCGCACATGATGTCACCACAGGAACAGATGATGTCACAGCAGATGATGTCACAACAAGAGCAGATGATGTCACCACATATGATGTCACCACACATTATGTCACAACAAGAACATATGATGTCACAGCAGATGATGTCACAACAAGAGCAGATGATGTCACAACCAATGATGTCACCACAGATGATGTCACCACAGGTAGTTATCTGGTTGGTTTAAACTTCAATAGAATTACAAAACATGTCTATTGTGAAAAGAATATTCTGTTTTGATCAGCTAATCAGTTATTTAGACCATAATATTGTGAATCTTCCTATAGTCATGTCATGTAGGTCACGTTCAGCTGTAATATTGTTGTTTCCATAACAACAGATGATGCCAATGATTCCCACTCCAACCGCTCGACTCATCCAGCAGGCAGGATCTCCCACAATGCCCCAGGGTGCACGCATGTCCCCTCTACCTCATCGCCACCTGCCTGTCTCTCCCTCTCCCTCACGGCGATCCATGATGATGTCATCACCTCAGATGCAGAGACGCCCCTCTCCCCATGCCTCCCCCATCCCCCCACGCCGCCTGCCCTCTCCCCATGCCTCCCCCATGCCCCCACGCCGCCTCCCCTCTCCCCATGCCTCCCCCATGCCCCCACGCCGCCTCCCCTCTCCCCATGCCTCCCCCATGCCCCCACGCCGCCTCCCCTCTCCCCATGCCTCCCCCATCCCCCCACGCCGCCTCCCCTCCCCCCAGCCTGTCCAGAGAGCAGGTTTTAACAACAACGCACAGCGCCCCCCCTCCCCACGACACTTCTCTCCCCCGGCCTCCCCCAAACTGTCCTCCCACCTTCCCCGGCGCCTGCAGCCTCAGAGGCCACCCTCCATGGTCAGAGCCCCCTCCCCCCCTGCCTCCCCTCGAGCCTCCATGAAGAGGCCCAGCCCCCCCACCTCCCCCCACCTTGTCCGCAGTCCCTTGGGGGGGAGAAAGCTGCGTTCCTCCTCCCCTCGTCAAGCCTCCCCCCCTGCCTCCCCCCAGTTGGCCATGAGATCCAGAGACTCGGTCATCCTTCCCCCCCAGCACCCCTCTCCTTCTCCCTCCCGGAGGAGCTTTTCTCCTGGGAGACCATCTCCCACCTCCCCCTCTCTCTCCCGTCGATCCACTCGGGTCCTACGGGATGGAAGCACCCCTTTGGCTCGACCCAGACTAGGGGGGCGGGGCAATGTTCCCATGGGGACAGTCCGTCCCTCTCCCATGGGTCTACGGGGACGACCAGTGCCCCCTCCAACCCAAAATGTTCCCCCTTTCAGAACGAGTCTTCGTAGTAATCGCTCATCTGTCCTGACTGTGGATTCCCATCTCCTGTCTCCTTTTGCCTCCCCTGTACCCTCCCCCCGCTTCCAGCACCCCCCTTCTCCCCACATGTCTCAGCGCAGGCCCCTCGGGGTGAGAGAGGAAGGCCACCTCCCCCCTCGCCCCATCGCCAGGGGCAGGCCGCTCATGGCCCGACGACCCTCTCCCCAGCCCTCCCTCAAGCAAATGCCCCCCCCCTCTCCACACCTCCCCTACCGCCCCTCCTCCCTCCACCATTCCATGGCCCCTGCCTCTCCCCGTCTCCCCCGACACCAGCCATCCTATCCCTCTGAGCCCTACTCTGACCCTTATGCTGCAGGGGTGGACCAATCAGAGCAGTTTCTTCCTTCATCCCCCATGCTTTCTGGGGCGTTACAGAACCAGGCCCTCCGCTCCGCCTCATATTCCTCCCCCCTGGGCCCCGGCCAGGCTGCCCCCCTCCAGCCCTCTTCCCCCATGTTGTCAAGGGCAATGGGTTACCATGAGCACCTCCAGGGAGCATCGTTTGTGACTCCGCTACAGCACTCTCCTTACGGCCCCACCCCAGAGGAGTTGCTACAGCAACCATCGTCACCCTTGTTGTCAGGGGCGATAGCACATCATGGGGCGTTGCAAGGCATGGCCAACTACCAGTTACCCCTACAAAGACCCATGTCACCGTACGAGCAGTTGCCACAGCAACCGTCGTCACCCATGTTGTCAGGGGCGATGGCGCATCACGAACGTCTCCGAGGAGCGTCGTACACCTCACCTTTACAACGCCCCATGTCACTGTACGAGCAGTTGCCTCAGCAACCGTCGTCACCCATGTTGTCAGGGGCGATGGCGCATCACGAACGTCTCCGAGGAGCGTCGTACACCTCACCTTTACAACGCCCCATGTCACCGTACGAGCAGTTGCCTCAGCAACCGTCGTCACCCATGTTGTCAGGGGCGATGGCGCATCACGAACGTCTCCGAGGAGCGTCGTACACCTCACCTTTACAACGCCCCATGTCACCGTACGAGCAGTTGCCTCAGCAACCGTCGTCACCCATGTTGTCAGGGGCGATGGCGCACCATGGGGCATTGAGAGGCGTGGCCAACTACCAGTCTCCTCTGCAGCGCCAGGGGTCGCCATACGGACCAATCGTTACGCAGTACGACCACATCTCTGAGCCAGGACCCGCCCCCCTGCTCTACAATGCCCTGCAGAACCGGGACATGGGGAACGTGAGGAGCATAGGCCGTGGATCCTTTAAGAACCCATACGCCCCGCCCCCTCGCTACACCCCCCAGCTGCCTTATGCCATTCAGAACCAGCAGCTGCGGCAGGCATCCTATCAGAGCTCTCTGCAGCTCAGACGCTCCCCCTATGCCCCACCCAGCCCCCAGCTGGGCCAAGCCCTAAGGAACCCCCAGCTGGCGCAGGCTTCATACCGCCTACCAGATGGAACCCTGGTGAACCCGTATGGGGAACCCGTCCCCACGTCCCCCAATCTGTCCCGCGCTCTGCTGAACCAGGACATCACCAAGGCCTCCTACACCCTGCCGGATGGTTCTATCATCACTGACCCTCGACAGCAGGTAGGTACCCTGATCTACTAAGATGAATGCTCTTGTGGTTCTTCCCTTTGGCACTTGTTTGGTTTCCCACAATGTGTGTTTCATGTTCTGACTACCTGCTATGTTTGGGGCTCGTTGTTCTGATCAATGGCTGATGCTTTTTTATAAAGTTCTCTCTCGGAAGTCGCTTTTGACAAAAGATTTAGCTACAGCCCACCTAACCTTGCCTATGACCCTTGACCTCTCTCACCAGAAGCCCATGTCTCCTAAACGTGCCTATGACCCTTGACCTCTCTCACCAGAAGCCCATGTCTCCTAACTTGACCTATGACCCTTGACTTCTCTCACCAAAAGCCCGTGTCTTCTAACCTGACCTATGACCCTGGACCTCTCTCACCAGAAGCCCATATCTCCTAACCTGACCTATGACCCTTGACCTCTCTCACCAGAAGCCCATGTCTCCTAACCTGACCTATGACCCTTGACCTCTCTCACCAAAAGCCTGTGTCTTCTAACCTGACCTATGACCCTTGACTTCTGTCACCAGAAGCCCATGTCTCCTAACCTGACCTATGACCCTTGACCTCTCTCACCAGAAGCCCGTGTCTCCTAACCTGAGCCTGGCCCTGAATAACCCAGCCCTGCGGAGCGCTTCCTACACGCTCCCAGATGGGACCATCGTCATCGATGCCAAGCAGCAGAAGTCTGCATCCCCATCACTGACAGCTGCACTGAATAACCCCTACCTGAAGGGGGCGTCCTACACGCTGCCTGACGGCACCATCATCATCGACCCCCGCAAGCCTGTCTCCCCCAACCTGTCTTCTGCCCTGCAGGTAACACTCAAACACAAATCACACGGTGGGGGAGGGGTGCACTTATGACAGGGCTGGGGTGTCTCCTCAGAGTTCAGTAAGAATTGTTTGATGCTGGGATGCACACACGTATATACACACATGTACTGGATAGACCCACTCAGTGGACTTTGAATCCCCCTGTGTCTCCTCCACAGAACTCAAATCTAAAGAATGCGTCCTACACCCTTTCTGAAGGGGTCATCAGGGATCCTAACAAGCCTGTATCCCCCAACCTGGCTCGGGCTCTGGGGAACTCAGCCCTGCGTGAGGCCTCCTATACCCTGCCGGACGGAACCATGATCATCGACCCCCGGAAGCCCCGGAGCCCTAATCTGCTGGCCGCACTGCAGAACCCCCACCTACAAGGGGCATCGTATACCCTGCCGGACGGAACCATCATTATCGACCCTCGAAAGCCCCGGAGCCCTAATCTGCTGGCCGCACTGCAGAACCCCCACCTACAGGGGGCATCGTATACCCTGCCAGACGGAACCATCATTATCGACCCTCGAAAGCCCCGGAGCCCTAATCTGTCAGCGGTGTGTACCTGGGAGGGGTTAGTGTGTACCTGGGAGGGGTTAGTGTGTACCTGGGAGGGGTTACCTGGGAGGGGTTACCTGGGAGGGATTAGTGTGTACCTGAGAGGGGTTAGTGCGTACCTGGGAGGGGTTAGTGTGTACCTGGGAGGGGTTACCTGGGAGGGGTTAGTGTGCACCTGGGAGGGGTTAGTGTGTACCTGGGAGGGGTTAGTGTGTACCTGGGAGGGGTTACCTGGGAGGGGTTAGTGTGTACCTGAGAGGGGTTAGTGTACACCTGGGAGGGGTTACCTGGGAGGGATTAGTGTGTACCTGAGAGGGGTTAGTGCGTACCTGGGAGGGGTTAGTGTGTACCTGGGAGGGGTTAGTGTGCACCTGGGAGGGGTTAGTGTGTACCTGAGAGGGGTTACCTGGGAGGGGTTAGTGTGCACCTGGGAGGGGTTAGTGTGTACCTGGGAGGGGTTACCTGGGAGGGGTTAGTGTGTACCTGAGAGGGGTTAGTGCGTACCTGGGAGGGGTTAGTGTGTACCTGGGAGGGGTTAGTGTGCACCTGGGAGGGGTTAGTGTGTACCTGAGAGGGGTTAGTGTGTACCTGGGAGGGGTTACCTGGGAGGGGTTAGTGTACACCTGGGAGGGGTTAGTGTACACCTGGGAGGGGTTAGTGTGTACCTGAGAGGGGTTAGTGTGCACCTGGGAGGGGTTAGTGTGCACCTGGGAGGGGTTAGTGTGCACCTGGGAGGGGTTAGTGTGCACCTGGGAGGGGTTACCTGGGAGGGGTTAGTGTACACCTGGGAGGGGTTAGTGTACACCTGGGAGGGGTTAGTGTGTACCTGAGAGGGGTTAGTGTGCACCTGGGAGGGGTTAGTGTGCACCTGGGAGGGGTTAGTGTGCACCTGGGAGGGGTTAGTGTGCACCTGGGAGGGGTTAGTGTGCACCTGGGAGGGGTTACCTGGGAGGGGTTAGTGTGCACCTGGGAGGGGTTAGTGTGCACCTGGGAGGGGTTAGTGTGTACCTGAGGTGATGCAACATGTGTGTGTAGTTCTTTACATAGACCTTGTTTGTTGTTCAGTAGGGTCTGGTGTGTGTGGTGGTTCTTCTAGTGTGTGTTTGGCAGTTGTAACTTCTCTGTGTGTGTGTTTGGCAGTTGTAACTTCTGTGCTTGTGTGTGTGTGGGGGGGTCTAGGCCCTCCAGAATGAGAACATGAGGAACGTGTCATACCGTCTGCCTGATGGAACCCTGGTGATTCCGGGCCAGAAGCCAAGTCAGCCCAGTCTGGCTGCTGCTCTTCAGAACCAGAACCTGCGTTCTGCTAAGTATCGCCTTGGAGACGACTCCGCCCTCTCAGCCAACCCTGCTCCTCCCTCGCCCAACCTCTTCTCAGCTCTCCAGAAAGAGGTCTGATATCCACCTTTACACCCTTACACACTTACACCCTTACACACTTACACACTTACACATATCCAACCTTACACCTATCCACCCTTACACCCTTACACAATTACACCCTTACACCCTTACACCCTTACAAACTTACACCCTTACACCCTTACACCCTTACACCCTTACACTCTTACACCCTTACACCCTTACACCCATCCACCCTTACACCCTTACACCCTTACACCCATCCACCCTTACACCCTTGCCTCCATACCTCTCCCCTTCCCTCCAGGAACTCAAGCATGCTCAGTACCGCCTCCCAGATGGTGCTCACCTGACTCGTCGCTTCCACAAGCCCTACCTGGGCGACGCCCTGCATAACCAGCAGCTCCGCTATGCCTCTTACCGGCCACCGGGGGCGCTGCAGGGTCCTGATGGCCGCTATGCCCACGCCCCTGCTTATGGCCCACACTCCGGCCACTGGGCCAGCCGTGCACGAGAGGGAGCCGGACCTGAGGGGGACGATGTCTGGGCCTCTGAGAGGGTTCTGCCCCATGGAACCATCCAGAACCTGAGCAAGTGGTCCATGTACCGTGAGGAGGGGACGCTGGATGGTTACTCCCCGCCCCCTCAGGGCCTCAGTGGGCGGAGCCTGCTGCTGGACTGGACACCTGAGAGGGGCGAGACCAAAGGGAGCTGGTTTGATAAGGTGACACACAGAGACAACACACACACAAACACTACACACACACCATCCGTTCCCACAGACAGTGAGGAGACCTGACCTGTGTGTGTACCTGGTCCAGGTGGACTAACCCTGACCTGTGTGTGTACCTGGTCCAGGTGGACTAACCCTGACCTGTGTGTGTACCTGGTCCAGGTGGACTAACCCTGACCTGTGTGTGTACCTGGTCCAGGTGGACTAACCCTGACCTGTGTGTGTACCTGGTCCAGGTGGACTAACCCTGACCTGTGTGTGTACCTGGTCCAGGTGGACTAACCCTGACCTGTGTGTGTAGGTGTATGCAGTCCGCAGCATGCCCACTGTGCGGCACCGGGTGAAGCGCTGGGCTGAGGGGATGGAAGACATGACTCAGCTGGAGTAAGAGCTTAGCTGTGGCTACTTCCTGTTTCCTCTGAGCTGGAGTCTCCCTACACACTCTGACCACTTCCTGGTTGATCAGGATCCATTGCTCTGATTGCTCTGTGTGTGTGTGTGTGTTGCTCTCTGTGTGTGTGTGTTGCTCTGTGTGTGTGGATATTCTTGTTGTGTGCATGTATGTGTGTGTGTGTCTTTACAGGGATCTAAATGAAACCACTGTCCTCATGAATCTGAAGAAACGCTATGACCAGGAGCTCATATATGTTAGTAAACCCACACACACACACACACACCCACACACACACACACACATACCTCTTATATACACACACAAACCCCTGACCCGCCCCCCCCTCCCCACTCCTCCGCAGACGTACATCGGCAGCATCTTGCTGTCTGTGAACCCTTACAAGATGTTCAACATGTACGGGACCGATGTGGTGCAGCAGTACGAGGGGCGTGGCCTAGCAGACAACCCTCCGTAAGACCACAGGAAGAGGGGGGGGGCTCAGTGAGGGGGGGGGGGGGCTCAGTGAGGGGGGGGGGGGGCTCAGTGAGGGGGGGGCTCAGTGGGGGGGGGGGGGGGGGCTCAGTGAGGGGGGGGGGCTCAGTGAGGGGGGGGGCTCAGTGAGGGGGGGCTCAGTGGGGGGGGGTCAGTGGGGGGGGTCAGTGGGGGGGGGTCAGTGGGGGGGGCTCAGTGAGGGGGGGCTCAGTGGGGGGGGTCAGTGGGGGGGGTCAGTGGGGGGGGTCAGTGGGGGGGGGTCAATGAGGGGGGGTCAGTGGGGGGGGGGTCAGTGAGGGGGGGGCTCAGTGAGGGGGGGGGCTCAGTGAGGGGGGGGCTCAGTGGGGGGGGGTCAGTGAGGGGGGGTCAGTGGGGGGGGGGTCAGTGGGGGGGGGTCAGTGGGGGGGGGTCAGTGGGGGGGGTCAGTGGGGGGGCTCAGTGGGGGGGGGTCAGTGGGGGGGGTCAGTGGGGGGGGGTCAGTGGGGGGGGTCAGTGGGGGGGGGTCAGTGAGGGGGGGTCAGTGGGGGGGGGGTCAGTGGGGGGGGGTCAGTGGGGGGGGGTCAGTGGGGGGGGGTCAGTGGGGGGGCTCAGTGGGGGGGGTCAGTGGGGGGGGTCAGTGGGGGGGGGTCAGTGGGGGGGGGTCAATGTGAAGAGGTTTGTGTTGCCAAGGGAATCCATGTTTCTGTGACACAGAGATACATGACATCTTCAGTAACAAGAGAAGTGGGAAGGTTATCTCAGTAAGTGGAGAAGTCAGGAGATAGGATGACCTCACAGTGTGTGTGTGTGTGTGTGTGTGTGTGTGTTTGTCTTCCAGGCATCTGTTTGCCATAGCAAACATGGCTTACACCACCATGATGGATGCCAAACAAAACCAGTGTATTATCATCAGGTAAAAAACACACTAGAACACAGTTTCTGTCATTCATTCTCTATTAATTGAGTGATTTGAGTTTTGGGGCTGTTGATGTGTGTTTGTGTGTTTGTGTGTTTGTGTGTCCAGTGGAGAGAGTGGTGCTGGGAAGACTGAAGCTACCAAACTGATCCTGCGTTACCTGACTGCCATACATCACAAACGCAACATCACACAACAGGTACACACTCCTCTACACACTCAACAGGTATACACTCATATACACACACAACAGGTACACACTCCTATACACACACCACAGGTACACACTCCTATACACACTCAACAGGTACACACTCATATACACACACAACAGGTACACACTCCTATACACACTCAACAGGTATACACTCATATACACACACAACAGGTACACACTCCTATACACACACCACAGGTACACACTCCTATACACACTCAACAGGTACACACTCCTATACACACACCACAGGTACACACTCCTATACACACTCAACAGGTACACACTCATATACACACACAACAGGTACACACTCCTATACACACACAACAGGTACACACTCCTATACACACACAACAGGTATACACTCATATACACACACAACAGGTACACACTCCTATACACACTCAACAGGTACACACTCCTATACACACACAACAGGTACACACTCCTATACACACACAACAGGTACACACTCATATACACACAACACACTCCTATACACACACAACAGGTACACACTCATATACACACACAACAGGTACACACTCCTATACACACACAACAGGTACACACTCGTAACATCACACAACAGGTACACACTCCTATACACACACTACAGGTACACACTCCTATACACACACAACAGGTACACACTCATATACACACACAACAGGTACACACTCCTATACACACACCACAGGTACACACTCCTATACACACACAACAGGTACACACTCGTATACACACACATCAAATCTTACACAGATAGATCAGATATTAATTAAATAATAACTGTTTATTTGATGTGCTCCTCATGCCCTCTCTTGATCACCTCCTCTTCCTCCTCTTCCTCCTCCCCTCCTCCCCTCCTCCACCTCCTCTTCCTCCTCCCCTCCTCCCCTCCTCCACCTCCTCTTCCTCCTCCCTTCCTCCACCTCCTCTACCAGATTCAGGTAAGCCTGTGTACCTGTACGTATTCATTCATTCTCCAGCAAAGTCTCTGGTATGTTGATGTTGGCGTGGTAACCATGTGATCCCTCCCCCAGATACTGGAGGCCACACCCCTCCTGGAGGCCTTTGGAAATGCCAAGACGCTGCGGAACCACAACTCCTCTCGCTTCGGCAAGCTGGTGCAGGTCTACATGGAGGAGTGAGTTCTATGGTGACCTGGGATAGATGTTATGGTTAATGTTAATGTTAATGTTAGGGTTAATGTTAATGTTAATGTCAATGTTAGGGTTAATGTTAGGGTTAGGGTGAGTGGAGAGTTCCTTCTTGATTCCTCCTCTCCAGGACTGACATGATGTCAGGATTATCTTTCACAATGCTGGTTCAACGTATCATTATCCTCCACCTACACACACACACACACACACACACGCACACACACACAAACACACTGGTGTGAATGTCGATCATTGACCTGCTTGTTACTTAAGTCGGAATTCTTAGAGGTGATTAGGGTGTCGTCAGTGTGTGTGTGTGTGTGTGTGTTCTGACAGGGGTGTTATCAGTGGTGCCATAACATCTCAGTACCTGCTGGAGAAGTCCCGTATCGTGTTCCAGGTGACACACACACACGCACACACAGACACACACACAGACACACACACAGACGCACACACACACGCACACACAGACGCACACACAGACGCACACACAGACGCACACACAGACGCACACACAGACGCACACACAGACGCACACACAGACACACACACAGACACACACACAGACACACACACAGACAGTGGAGTGTCATCTGACAGACAGGGTAACACATTTGACCTCCTCTCAGGCTAAATCAGAGAGGAACTACCACGTCTTCTATGAGATGCTGGCTGGACTTCCACTCTACGACAAGAGAGCTCTGTTTCTCCAGGACGCAGAGACCTACTACTACCTGAACCAGGTACACACACACCTGTATCAGGTACACACTCACCTGGAGCAGGTACACACTCACCTGGACCAGGTACACACACACCTGGACCAGGTACACACTCACCTGGACCAGGTACACACACACCTGGACCAGGTACACACACACCTGGACCAGGTACACACACACCTGGAGCAGGTACACACACACCTGGACCAGGTACACACTCACCTGGACCAGGTACACACACACCTGGACCAGGTACACACACACCTGGACCAGGTACACACACACCTGGACCAGGTACACACACACTTGGTCTGTATTCTCAGGGAGGAGACTGTTTGATTGAGGGGAAGGATGACGGTGCAGATTTCGGGCATCTTTTGGGCGCCATGGAGATGCTGGGCTTCAGTGCTGAGGAGCAGAACAGCATCTTCAGACTGCTGTCGTCCATCCTGCACTTGGGGAACCTGTACTTCCAGTCTCACCAGGTACACACACACCTGGAGCAGGTACACACACACCTGAAGCAGGTACACACCTGGAGCAGGTACACACACACCTGGAGCAGGTACACACACATCTGAAGCAGGTACACACCTGGAGCAGGTACACACACACCTGGAGCAGGTACACACACACCTGAAGCAGGTACACACCTGGAGCAGGTACACACACACCTGGAGCAGGTACACACACACCTGAAGCAGGTACACACCTGAAGCAGGTACACACACACCTGGAGCAGGTACACACACACCTGAAGCAGGTACACACACACCTGAAGCAGGTACACACCTGGAGCAGGTACACACACACCTGGACCAGGTACACACACACCTGAAGCAGGTACACTCTCACCTGGAGCAGGTACACACACACCTGGAGCAGGTACACACACACCTGAAGCAGGTACACTCTCACCTGGAGCAGGTACACACACACCTGGAGCAGGTACACACACACCTGGACCAGGTACACACACACCTGGAGCAGGTACACACACACCTGGAGCAGGTACACTCTCACCTGGAGCAGGTACACAGTCAGCTGAATGTGTGTGTGTGTGTGTGTGCAGGTGGAGGGCCAGGAGGTGGCCATGTTGAGCAGTACTCAGGAGATCAGGGTTGTCTCAGAGCTGCTGCTTATCTCACCTGAAGCACTGCAGAAGGCTGTCACCTACAAACTCACAGTAACCCTTACACACACACACACACACACACACACACACACACACACATACATACACATACACAGACTCACACTCACCGTACTGAGAGTGTCATGTTCTCCTACAGGATACAGTCAGGGAAAAGATCTACACTCCTCTGCCTGTAGAAAGTGCTGTGGACGCCAGGTAAGAGAGAGTGTGTCTGTGTGTGTGCTGTGTGTGTGTGTCTGTATGTCTGTGTGTGTAGTTTTGCACCTCTCACCTACAGCTTTGAACCCTTATCCTTTACTGGGTGTTCCCACAGGGATGCTGTTGCCAAGATACTGTACTCGCTGCTGTTTAATTGGCTAACAGAGAAAATTAATGGGCGTGTCTACCCTCGCAATGAGGCCCTGTCTATTTCTTTACTGGACATCTACGGTTTTGAGGTTAGTCACACACACACACTCCCCTGGTCTGTACACACACACTCCCCTGGTCTCTACACACACACTCACCTAGTCTCTACACACACTCACCTAGTCTCTACACACACACTCCCCTGGTCTCTACACACACACTCCCCTGGTCTCTACACACACACTCCCCTGGTCTCTACACACACACTTCCCTGGTCTCTACACACACACTCCCCTGGTCTCTACACACACACTCCCCTGGTCTCTACACACACACTTCCCTGGTCTCTACACACACTCACCTAGTCTCTACACACACACTTCCCTGGTCTCTACACACACACTCCCCTGGTCTCTACACACACACTCCCCTGGTCTCTACACACACACTTCCCTGGT
>CM059314.1:250000-282500 GCA_030340665.1 Neosalanx taihuensis
TCCTACGTGATGTGTGTGTGATGTGTGTGTATGATGTGTGTGTGTGTGTGATGTGTGTGTGTGTGTGTGTGGTGTGTGTGATGTGTGTGTGTGTGTGTGTGGTGTGTGGTGTGTGTGTGTGTGTGTGATGTGTGTGATGTGTGTGTGTGTGATGTGTGTGTGTGTGATGTGTGTGATGTGTGTGTGTGTGGTGTGTGGTGTGTGGTGTGTGTGTGTGATGTGTGTGTGATGTGTGTGTTGCTCCAGCCCAGGAGCCCCATAGAGGGATGGATCGCTACTTGGACAGTCTGTTTGATCCTGTTCTGGCTGACAGCAGTGTGGTGAGTATCAGTCTGGTTTAACCAAGCACACTGCATGAACCAAGCACACTGCATGAACCAAGCACACTGCATGAACCAAGCACACTGCATGAACCAAGCACACTGCATGAACCAAGCACACTGCATGAACCAAGCACACTGCATGAACCAAGCACACTGCATGAACCAAGCACACTGCATGAACCAAGCACACTGCATGAACCAAGCACACTGCATGAACCAAGCACACTGCATGAACCAAGCACACTGCATGAACCAAGCACACTGCATGAACCAAGCACACTGCATGAACCAAGCACACTGCATGAACCAAGCACACTGCATGAACCAAGCACACTGCATGAACCAAGCACACTGCATGAACCAAGCACACTGCATGAACCAAGCATTTGTCAGGTTAGGTAGGTTTTAATAGGGTTTAATAGAGGTTTTGCTGGGTTTATTAAAGATGCTTCATTATACTAGGTACCATTGTAGCTGTGTCATCCAGCTGTACCATCTACAATCATGGCTGTGTTATCCAACTATGATAGTAACAAAGGTAGTACTGATAACTGGCTAAAGTGTTCTATAGATGGGATCTATATTATCTATGCTGGTATCAAATGCTAGTGGTGTTAGCTAGCTAAGCTAGCTCCCATATCAGCTGTGTTGTCGTCACAGTGTGGGAGAGAGAGAGTGAGTGTTGTTCTCTGTGATATCAGGAAGTGAATTAGCATGTATCAGATGTGTCGTACAGGGCCAGACTCCCCAGCCAACATCTCTGGTTACCCGGTTACCGTAACTGTCATTGCGACCAGATCGCCACGGTGATTTCCCCTCCTGACACGGAGAGCTCTCCTTACAAGGAACTGACACTCAGCAAATGAACGGCTTATTATTTAATGACACACAGACACTGAAACACACACACACACTCACAGACAAATCACACGCCACACACACCACACACATACACTCAAACACACACACACCACACCACACACACACCACACACCACACACACACACACACACACACAGGGGTGTGATCTCTGAGTGTTCCTGGCCATGTGGGAGTGTCCTGTGCCGACACACTGAAACAAGCTGCAGACCAGGTCCTCAGAGGGCAGGGGTCAGAGGGCAGGGGTCAGAGGGCAGGGGTCAGAGGGCAGGGGTCAGAGGGCAGGTCCTCAGAGGGCAGGGGTCAGAGGGCAGGGGTCAGAGGGCAGGTCCTCAGAGGGCAGGGGTCAGAGGGCAGGGGTCAGAGGGCAGGTCCTCAGAGGGCAGGGGTCAGAGGGCAGGGGTCAGAGGGCAGGGGTCAGAGGGCAGGTCCTCAGAGGGCAGGGGTCAGAGGGCAGGGGTCAGAGGGCAGGGGTCAGAGGGCAGGGGTCAGAGGGCAGGTCCTCAGAGGGCAGGGGTCAGAGGGCAGGGGTCAGAGGGCAGGGGTCAGAGGGCAGGTCCTCAGAGGGCAGGGGTCAGAGGGCAGGGGTCAGAGGGCAGGTCCTCAGAGGGCAGGGGTCAGAGGGCAGGGGTCAGAGGGCAGGTCCTCAGAGGGCAGGGGTCAGAGGGCAGGGGTCAGAGGGCAGGTCCTCAGAGGGCAGGGGTCAGAGGGCAGGGGTCAGAGGGCAGGGGTCAGAGGGCAGGTCCTCAGAGGGCAGGGGTCAGAGGGCAGGGGTCAGAGGGCAGGGGTCAGAGGGCAGGGGTCAGAGGGCAGGTCCTCAGAGGGCAGGGGTCAGAGGGCAGGGGTCAGAGGGCAGGGGTCAGAGGGCAGGGGTCAGAGGGCAGGTCCTCAGAGGGCAGGGGTCAGAGGGCAGGGGTCAGAGGGCAGGCATATTTGTCATATTTGACCTTTGACCCCTAGGAATTAGAGCGTCCCTCGGAGCTGTCCAGCAGACTGAGGGGGGGTGGAGGGGTCGGAGGTCACAGCAGTCCCTACGGACAACCCCCCCAGCCTGGAGGTCAGCCTCTCTCTCTTCTTCTCTTTCCCTCTTGTGACATGTTGTGTGTGTGTGACGTGTGTGTGACACTGTGTGTGTACACTGTGTGTGTGACACTGTGTGTGTGTAACACTGTGTGTGACACTGTGTGTGTGACACTGTGTGTGTGTGTGTGTGTGTGACACTGTGTGTGTGTGTGACACTGTGTGTGTGTGACACTGTGTGTGTGTGTGACACTGTGTGTGTGACACTGTGTGTGTGACACTGTGTGTGTGTGACACTGTGTGTGTGTGTGACACTGTGTGTGTGTGTGACACTGTGTGTGTGACACTGTGTGTGTGACACTGTGTGTGTGTGTGACACTGTGTGTGTGACACTGTGTGTGTGTGACACTGTGTGTGTGACTGTGTGTGTGTGTGACACTGTGTGTGTGACACTGTGTGTGTGTGTGATACTGTGTGTGTGACACTGTGTGTGTGTGTGATACTGTGTGTGTGACACTGTGTGTGTGTGACACTGTGTGTTCCCTATCTGTACAGCGGTGAGGGTTTTACCCATGATGTCAGGAGAGATGATGTCACCTCCTCTCTCCCCGGTCACTCCTGCTTCCACACGTATGTATCACCATGGAAACCATGTTTCAGAGGGTTTAAAATTGAGAGTAGCTACTTGATTGTTTACATCCCCTCTCTCCTTCCTCCTCCCCCTCTCTCCCTCCTCCTCCCCCTCTCTCCCCCTCTCCCCCCTCCTCTCCCAGATGCTCAGGATACAGTGATTGCTCAGCAGCAGCAGGCCATTATCAACCAGCAAGCTGTTATCATGGTAACCATGGCTACCTCCTCCACTCCTCACCTCTTTCTTCCTCTCTTCAAATAATCACCATGTCCCCTCTCCTCCCCCCTCTCCTCCCCCCTCTCCTCCCCCTCCCTCCACCCTCTTCTCCCAGGCTCAGCAGATGACCATGCAGGCCATGGCCTTGGTTACCTCTCCCATCTCCTCCCCCCCCACTACCCCCATCAGCAGCCCCCCAATGAGCCCTCTCCTCCCCCACCCTCCCTCCCCTTACGCCTACCCCTACTCCCCCATCCCTCCCTCCCCCTATGCCAATCTCTCCCCCACTTCTTATACCCCCTCCACAGCCCCTGCTGACTCTGTTGTCCAGCCACAAGCCCCACCCCTGTCTGCTACAGGCCCCGCCCCTCATGCTGCAGATGCTCCAGGCCCCGCCCTTCATGCAGCTGATGCTCCAGGCCCCGCCCCTCATGCTCCAGGCCCCGCCCCTCATGCTGCAAATGCTCCAGGCCCCGCCCCTCATGCTGCAGGCCCCGCCCCTCATGCTGCAGGCCCCGCCCCTCATGCTGCAGAGAAGAAGGTCAACATGGAGACAAAGCCCAAGGCCAGCACTCCCCAAGTGAGAAGCCCCCATGTAGGGTCAAAGGTCAGAGATCAGGAGTTAAGGTCCCATTCTGTGTAAGGTCAGAGGTCAGGAGTTAAGGTCCCATTCTGTGTAAGGTCAGAGGTCAGGAGTTAAGGTCCCATTCTGTGTAAGGTCAGAGGTCAGGAGTTAAGGTCCCATTCTGTGTAAGGTCAGAGGTCAGGAGTTAAGGTCCCATTCTGTGTAAGGTCAGAGGTCAGGAGTTAAGGTCCCATTCTGTGTAGGGTCAGAGGTCAGAGGTCAGGAGTTAAGGTCCCATTCTGTGGAAGGTCAGAGGTCAGAGATCAGGAGTTAAGGTCTTATTCTGTGTAGGGTCAAAGGTCATTGTCAGTTGTTTAAGTGAGGGATCATTACAGGTGTTTAGGTGTTACAGTAAAGATCAAGGGTCAGTTTAGTCACCATGACTCTTTCCAGGGTGTGTCGTCTGGGACAGACAGTGTTTCTAAGAGGAGAGCTCCAGCCATCCCCATCAACAAGGACCAGAGAGCTCCAGCCATCCCCATCAACAAGGACCAGAGAGTCAGAAAGTTTGGTGAGCTAACCCTAAACCCTGACCACTAACCCCTGATCTTTAACCCCTGACCTCTAACCCCTGATCTTTAACCCCTGATCTTTAATCCCTGATCTCTAACACTTCACACACACCACAGATACATACAATCAAAAAATACAGAAGATAGTTGAATCAGAGATGTGTGTGTAATGTTAGTGTGTCCATGCGTGTGTGTGTGTAATGTTGACTGTGTGTACAGCCCCAGTAGTGACCTCTCCTCCGCCCCCTGCTGGAGAGGTGGTGAAGTGGTCAGAGCAGAAAGAGAGCATCACTCCCAGCTGTAACGTCAGAGACATAATCCGGCAGTATGACTCTCCTCCCCCCCCTCCACAGCCCCTCCCCCCCGGCAAGAGGTACACACACATACACACACCCACAAACACACACACATACACACACTCACAAACACACATACATACACACAAACACACACACACCTATTCAGTACTCTTCAGTATTGTTGTATTATCTTATAATCTTAATACCTTACTGTCATCTGTTATCTTACTGTGTGTGTGTATGCGTGTGTATGCGTGTGTGGTGTGTGTGTGGTGTGTGGTGTGTGTGTGTGTATGTGTTTGTAGGCGACCAGAAGGGAAGTACCTGAAGAAGCAGAGTCCTCGTGATGAAGCTTTGCACATCCTCAAACCTCAAATGGAAAATCCTCCACCTCCAAAGGTGCACAAACACATACACACACCATACACACACAAACACACATGTGCACACACACACACTGCATCTAGAGGACATTAAGTTCTCCACTATGGACACTAAAAAACACACAGACAAATGCTTGTCCGTAACAGTTTGAACTTCTTGTCTCCAGCCCAAACACCCACCTGCCCCCCCCCCCTCTGCATCCACCATGAAGGAGGCGGGGTTTAAACCAACCCAGAGCACCAAGAGGAGGGCCCCTGTTAGGCCCCTCCCACTTCTCCCTCCAGGTACACACACAGTGAGCAGGTCAGTGAGGAGTGAGCCAGTCAGTGAGAAGCTGTGGTGATTGACACCCGTGTCGTCCTATAGTATCACGGGAGTTGCCGGTGGAGGTGGAGACTATCCAGACGAAGCTCCATCGCAGCACAACTGAAGAACATTACACCTACAGCAATGTTCCCTGGAGAATGTACCTGAGGAAGGAGGTACACACATACACACACTACTGTACCTGAGGAAGGAGGTACACACACACACACACTACTGTACCTGAGGAAGGAGGTACACACACACACACACTACTGTACCTGAGGAAGGAGGTACACACATACACACACTACTGTACCTGAGGAAGGAGGTACACACATACACACACTACTGTACCTGAGGAAGGAGGTACACACATACACACACTACTGTACCTGAGGAAGGAGGTACACACATACACACACTACTGTACCTGAGGAAGGAGGTACACACATACACACACTACTGTACCTGAGGAAGGAGGTACACACATACACACACTACTGTACCTGAGGAAGGAGGTACACACACACACACACACACACACACTACTTTACCTGATGAAGGAGATTCTGACTGTTTCGAATGTTCCAGGTGTTCTACCCCAAAGACAGTTTCAGTCATCCTCTGGTGTTGGATCTTATATTCAAACAGGTGAATATGTCTGCCTGTCTATATGTCTGTCTGCCTGTCTGTTTGTCTGTCTGTCTGTCTGTCTGTTTGTCTGTATGTCTGCCTGTCTGTCTGCCTGCCTGCCTGCCTGCCTGCCTGCCTGTCTGTCTGTCTGTCTGTCTGTCTGCCTGTCTGCCTGTCTGGCTGCCTGTCTGTTTTTCTGTCTATCTATCTGTCTGTCTGTCTGTCTGCCTGCCTGTCTGCTTGTCTGCCTGCTTGTCTGCCTGCTTGTCTGCCTGTCTGTTTGTCTGTCTGCCTGTCTGTCTGTCTGTCCGTCTGTCTGCCTGTCTGTCTGCCTCCTGTAGGTGGTGAATGATACCTTGTCTGCCTGTCTGTCTGCCTCCTGTAGGTGGTGAATGATACCTTGTCTGTCTGTCTGTCTGCCTCCTGTAGGTGGTGAATGATACCTTGTCTGTCTGCCTGTCTGTCTGCCTCCTGTAGGTGGTGAATGATACCTTGTCTGCCTGTCTGTCTGTCTGTCTGTCTGCCTCCTGTAGGTGGTGAATGATACCTTGTCTGAGGCCTGTGTTCGTATCACTAGTGAGGAGAGGCTGAAGATGAAGGCTTTGTTTGGTGAGAATACCCACAATGCACCTGAAAAAGCAACTGTTTTACTGAGAAAAAGCAATCTCATGTATGTGGTGTGTGTGTGTGCGTGTGTGTGTGGTGTGTATATGGTGTGCATATGGTGTGTGTGTGTGTGGTGTGTGTGTGTGGTGTGTGTGTGGTGTGTATATGGTGTGTATATGGTGTGTGTGTGTGTGGTGTGTGTGACAGATAAACTGGGGGTGGTGCAGGACACTCAAGATGAAACAGTGAAGAAGTCTGTTGTCATGGCAGCCAGAGACTCCTTGGACATCTACTTCTCTAGACTGTTTCCTGCCTCCGTAAGTCTGACCTGATGTGTGTGTGTGTGTGTATTCAGGGCAGTGTGGGGACAGGAGTCCAGGTGTTGGCTGTGTGTCACCGTGTGTGTGTGTGTGTGTGTGTGTGTGTGTGTGTGTGTTTGTTTGTTTTCAGGGCAGTGTGGGGACAGGAGTCCAGGTGTTGGCTGTGTGTCACTGTGTGTGTGTGTGTTTGTTTTCAGGGCAGTGTGGGGACAGGAGTCCAGGTGTTGGCTGTGTGTCACTGTGTGTGTGTGTGTGTTTGTTTTCAGGGCAGTGTGGGGACAGGAGTCCAGGTGTTGGCTGTGTGTCACTGTGTGTGTGTCACTGTGTGTGTGTGTGTTTGTTTTCAGGGCAGTGTGGGGACAGGAGTCCAGGTGTTGGCTGTGTGTCACTGTGTGTGTGTCACTGTGTGTGTGTGTGTTTGTTTTCAGGGCAGTGTGGGGACAGGAGTCCAGGTGTTGGCTGTGTGTCACACTGGGATCAAGCTGCTGAAGACTGTGAAGAGCAGCACAGCAGCACCAGACTACTTCAGAGTCCTCAGACCTTACAGGTACATGGGTGTGGGTGTGTCTGTGGGTGTAAAGTGAGTCAATGTGTAACCAAAGCTACTGATCTGTATTTCTATGGTAACATGTGTGTTTCCGTAGTTACGCAGACATCCTCTTTGTCACCATCCCGTCAGAGAACATGCTGGAGGTCAACTTCACCAATGAGAAGATGATCTTGTTCTCTGCTAAGGCTGCTCAGGTCAAGAGCTTGATAGACCTCTTCATCACTGAGATCAAGAAGGTACACACTCTCACACACACACACACACAGTCATACACACATGCACAGTCATACACACACACAGTCATACACACACAGTCACACACCTACACACACACAGACATATACACACAGTCATCCACACTCAGTCACACACCTGCACACACACAGACATATACACACAGTCATACACACACACAGTCATACACACACACAGTCATACACACACAGTCATATACACACCTACACCTACACACACACACCTACACACACACAGTCATACACACACACAGTCATACACACACAGTCACACACCTACACACACACAGTCATACACACACACAGTCATATACACACCTACACACACAGATACCCTCTCCTCTCCCCTGCAGGACTCTGAGTATGTGGTTGCAGAGAGGAACCATGTGACTGATGATCACTCATGTCTGAGCTTCCACAAGGGTGACATCATCAGGCTGCAGATCATGGATGGCTTGGAGAAGGGTGAGGCACACACTGATGACATCACCTGGAACAGGGGTGAGGCACACACTGATGACATCACCTGGAACAGGGGTTGGAGCGGGGCTGATCGCAGTGTGTGTGTGTGTGTGTGTGTGTGTTCTCCAGATCAGGCCTATGGCTGCGTGGTGAGAAAGAAGGTGGTATTTCTAGAAGAGTTAAAGAGAGACACGCAGGACTTTGGTGAGATCATAAACACAGTCATAAACACACACACATAGACACACACACAGACACACACACAGACACACATGTTGTGTGTGTTGGCAGGGTGGAAGTTCGGCGCTGTGTTTGGCCGTGCGGGGGTGTTCCCCAGGGACTGTGTGCGCCCCACAGCCGCTCCTGACTTCCTGTCTCTGCCACTGGACCGGAGGGCGGAGCCTCGCGGGGGGGCGGGGCCTCACGTTGCTGTATCATCAGCTGTTGCTGTGGCGGTGGCGTCCACCATGGCAGCACATGAGATCGACCAAACGCTGGAGGTACACACACACACACACACACACACACACACACACACACACACACACTGTCCCAGTAGCAGGTTGCTTCAGTTCTGTGTGTGTCCAGCAGGCACCGCTGGAGGGTTTTGAAGAGCTGCAGCAGGTAGATGATGGGAGCTACGACCTGGTGGAGTTTGCTAAGAAGTACTTCAGACAACCTGGCAGGGGGTGAGACACACACACACACACACACTCAAACACACTGACACACACATTCACACACTGACACATACTCACACACACAGTCTATACTCACACACACAGTCTATACTCACACACAGTCTATACTCACACACAGTCTATACTCACACACAGTCTATACTCACACACAGTCTATACTCACACACAGTCTATACTCACACACACAGTCTATACTCACACACACAGTCTATACTCACACACAGTCTATACTCACACACAGTCTATACTCACACACAGTCTATACTCACACAGTCTATACTCACACACAGTCTATACTCACACACACAGTCTATACTCACACACAGTCTATACTCACACACAGTCTATACTCACACACACAGTCTATACTCACACACAGTCTATACTCACACACAGTCTATACTCACACACACAGTCTATACTCACACACACAGTCTATACTCACACACAGTCTATACTCACACACAGTCTATACTCACACACAGTCTATACTCACACAGTCTATACTCACACAGTCTATACTCACACACAGTCTATACTCACACACAGTCTATACTCACACACAGTCTATACTCACACACAGTCTATACTCACACAGTCTATACTCACACACAGTCTATACTCACACACAGTCTATACTCACACACAGTCTATACTCACACACAGTCTATACTCACACACACAGTCTATACACACACACAGTCTATACTCACACACACAGTCTATACTCACACAGTCTATACTCACACACAGTCTATACTCACACAGTCTATACTCACACTTAAACTGTAATGTTCTGTGTTTTCTTAGAGGTTCTCTTAAAAACAAGAACAAGGACTCCAGAGATCCATTTGAGATGGTTCGGTTCTCCAAGGTACCTCCCTGTAGAACACTGTAGAACTTTAAGGAACATCCCCTTCATAGAGCTTCACACTGATGATTTTGACTGTGTGTGTATGGTGTGTGTGTGTGCATGGTGTGTGTGTGTTACAGACTCCACTGTCTGAGTCTCTGATCCAGTTCTCAGACCCGACCATGAACCGTGTGGCTACAGACATCTTTCTGTGTAAGCTCCGCCTACCTGGCTATGACATCACATGTCATCTCGTGTGATGTCATATAATGTGCCATGAAATTATGTTAGGTTCTATGTTGTCATTTTTTATGATATAGTATTTTATGATGTCATATTCTATCATGTCATGTTACGTGACGTCATATCCTGTGATGTCATGTTCAGCGGTAATGAGGTTCATGGGCGACCATCCTTCAAAGGGACAGTCAGAACAGGAAGTGGTCAGCACCTTCCTCAAGGTACACACACACGCACACACACACATGCACGTATGCACACACCTCTGTCCCCAGTGTGCACGTGTAACGTTGTGTGTGTGTGTGTTCTCCTGCCAGCTGATTGGAGAGTTTAGTCTGATGAAGGATGAATCTTACTGTCAACTGCTGAAACAGCTGAGCTCCAACACCAGCTCCAAACCGTGAGTTACACACACACACACACACACACACACCATGTGGGTTAGCCCTAACCCTAACCTTTGACCTTGTGTGTGTCAGGGACAGCTGCCAGCGGGGATGGAGACTGCTCTATATCCTGACCGCCTACCACCAGTGTTCCCAGGTCCTAAAGCCCTTCCTGTTAAAGTTCCTACAGGATGCCTACCGCAGTCCTGGGGGACAGTACCAGGGTAACACACACACACACACACCACACACACACACCACAACAATACACCACACACACATTGTGATTGGCTGAGTCCTGATAATGTGTTGTGATTAACAGGTATTGCCAAAGCTTGTGAGCAGAACTTGAGGAAAACTTTCCAGTATGGCGGCCGCCTGGTCCCTCCCAGCAGCATGGAGCTGCAGGCCATGGTGGTCAGCACCCCAACCCTCACCTGTCTGCCTGTTCACCTGTACACCTGTCTACCTGTTCACCTGTACACCTGTCTACCTGTACACCTGTCTACCTGTTCACCTGTACACCTGTCTACCTGTTCACCTGTACACCTGTCTACCTGTTCACCTGTACACCTGTCTACCTGTACACCTGTCTGCCTGTTCACCTGTACATCTGTCTACCTGTTCACCTGTCTACCTGTCTACCTGTACACCTGTCTACCTGTACACCTGTCTGCCTGTTCACCTGTACACCTGTCTACCTGTTCACCTGTACACCTGTCTACCTGTTCACCTGTACACCTGTCTACCTGTACACCTGTCTACCTGTTCACCTGTACACCTGTCTACCTGTTCACCTGTTCACCTGTACACCTGTCTACCTGTTCACCTGTACACCTGTCTACCTGTACACCTGTCTACCTGTTCACCTGTACACCTGTCTACCTGTTCACCTGTACACCTGTCTACCTGTTCACCTGTACACCTGTCTACCTGTACACCTGTCTGCCTGTTCACCTGTACATCTGTCTACCTGTTCACCTGTCTACCTGTCTACCTGTACACCTGTCTACCTGTTCACCTGTACACCTGTCTACCTGTACACCTGTCTGCCTGTTCACCTGTACACCTGTCTACCTGTTCACCTGTACACCTGTCTACCTGTACACCTGTCTGCCTGTTCACCTGTACATCTGTCTACCTGTTCACCTGTCTACCTGTCTACCTGTACACCTGTCTGCCTGTTCACCTGTACACCTGTCTACCTGTACACCTGTCTGCCTGTTCACCTGTACACCTGTCTACCTGTACACCTGTCTGCCTGTTCACCTGTACACCTGTCTACCTGTACACCTGTCTGCCTGTCTACCTGTACACCTGTCTACCTGTTCACCTGTACACCTGTCTACCCGTACACCTGTCTGTCTGTTCACCTGTACACCTGTCTACCTGTACACCTGTACACCTGTCTACCTGTTCACCTGTACACCTGTCTACCTGTACCCCTGTCTGCCTGTTCACCTGTACACCTGTCTACCTGTACACCTGTCTGCCTGTTCACCTGTACACCTGTCTACCTGTACACCTGTACACCTGTCTACCTGTACACCTGTCTACCTGTTCACCTGTACACCTGTCTACCTGTTCACCTGTACACCTGTCTACCTGTACACCTGTACACCTGTCTACCTGTACACCTGTCTGCCTGTTCACCTATACACCTGTCTACCTGTTCACCTGTACACCTGTCTACCTGTACACCTGCCTGCCTGTTCACCTGTATACCTGTCTACCTGTACACCTGTCTGTTTGTGTGTGGAGTGTTGAAATCAGAGGAGTAATTGCATGTTGGTATCCATGGTTGGATGTTGGAAGCCATGGCTGCATGTTGGTAGCCATAGTTGGATGTTGGTAGCCATGGTTGGATGTTGGTAGCCATGGTTGGATGTTGGTATCCATGGTTGTATTTGTGTTCCAGGCTGGGAGGAGCTCTAAGCGTCAGCTGTTCCTGTTTCCTGGAGGCATCGAGCGACACCTCAAACTGAAGACCTGCTCTGTAAGTGTGGAGCTGGGAGTGTGTGTGTGTGGTGGATGTTTGTGTGGAGCTGGGAGTGTGTGTGTGGATGTTTGTGTGGAGCTGGGAGTGTGTGTGTGTGTGGTGGATGTTTGTGTTTAACTGGGAGTGTGTGTGTGTGGTGGATGTTTGTTTGGAAAAGGGAGTTTGTGTTGGATTTGTGTGTGTGTGTGGTTATAGGTGAGTTGTGAATGTTTTTGCCTGGATATGTTGTGTAACTGTAAGTGTGATGTGTGTGTGTGTGTGTTGCAGGTGGCTCTGGACATCATAGAGGAGTTGTGTTATGAGATGTGTCTTGACAGATTGGAAGCTTTGGATGAATACACCATCTTCCTGGTCACTCACAGAGGTTCTTCACCCTGAACACACTAACATCTGAAAGACTAAAGAAGAAGATACATTCATATTAACAATCTGGTGAAACGTTGTCATGCAAAAGTGTTATTTTCTATTACTAATAGTGTATGTGTGCGTGTGTGTGTGTGTGGTGTGTGTGTGTGTGTGTGTGTATGTGTGTGTGTGTGTGTGTGTGTGTGTATGTGTGTGTGTGTGTGTGTGTGTGTGTATATGTGTGTGTGTGTGTGTGTGTGTATGTGTGTGCGTGTGTGTGTGTGTGTGTGTATGTGTGTGCGTGTGTGTGTGTGTGTGTGTATATGTGTGTGTGTGTGTGTGTGGTGTGTGTGTGTGCAGGTGGGAACGTGCGTCCTCTGAACAGGCGTGAGTATGTCCTAGACGTGGTGACAGAGGCAGAGCAGGTGGACAGCAGCTTCTCTCTGTGGTTCAGGAGGGTCGTCTGGACTCAGCCTCTCAAGTTCTACAACGAGCTGTGTGTCACCATGCACTATAACCAGGTACCTGACCTCTGACCTCTGACCCCTGGACCCTGACGCATGGACCCTGGACCCTGATCATATGTGTGTGTGTGTATGGTGTGTGTGTGTATGGTGTGTGTGTGTATGGTGTGTGTGTGTGTGTGTGTGTGTGTGTGTGTGTAGGTCCTCCCAGACTATTGTAAGGGGCTTCTGAGTGTTCTATCCAAGGGGAAGATCAGTGAACAGCAGCTGCATCAGATCTGCAGGCTGTCAACTCTGCAGCACAGAGCCAAGGGCCTGGCCTTCACACCCAGCATGTAGGAACACACACACACACCCAGCATGTAGGAACACACACACACACCCAGCATGTAGGAACACACACACACACCCAGCATGTAGGAACACACACACACACACCCAGCATGTAGGAACACACACACACACCCAGCATGTAGGAACACACACACACACCCAGCATGTAGGAACACACACACACACACACACCCAGCATGTAGGAACACACACACCCAGCATGTAGGAACACACACACACACCCAGCATGTAGGAACACACACACACACCCAGCATGTAGGAACACACACACACACCCAGCATGTAGGAACACACACACCCAGCATGTAGGAACACACACACACACCCAGCATGTAGGAACACACACACACCCAGCATGTAGGAACACACACACACACCCAGCATGTAGGAACACACACACACACCCAGCATGTAGGAACACACACACACACCCAGCATGTAGGAACACACACACACACCCAGCATGTAGGAACACACACACACACCTAGCATGTAGGAACACACACACACACACCCAGCATGTAGGAACACACACACACACCCAGCATGTAGGAACACACACACACCCAGCATGTAGGAACACACACACCCAGCATGTAGGAACACACACACACACCCAGCATGTAGGAACACACACACACACCCAGCATGTAGGAACACACACACACACACCCAGCATGTAGGAACACACACACACACCCAGCATGTAGGAACACACACACACACACCCAGCATGTAGGAACACACACACACACCCAGCATGTAGGAACACACACACACACCCAGCATGTAGGAACACACACACACACACCCAGCATGTAGGAACACACACACACTTAGCATGTAGGAACACACACACACCCAGCATGTAGGAACATACACACACTTAGCATGTAGGAACACACACACACACCTAGCATGTAGGAGCACACACACGCCTTCATACCTATGTGTGTGGGTGTGTGTGTATGGTGTGTGATGTGTGTGTGTGTGGTGTGTGTGTATGATGTGTCCCCCAGTCATGAACTGTCAGAGTACATTCCCGCCCCCCTCTTCGGGAAGCAGCCCCCCCAGCAGTGGGCTGCCATGGCAACACTGCACCTGCAGCAGGTTCAGACTCTCAGCCCGCATCAGGCCAGAGCCCAGTTCCTCGGTAACACACATGCACACACACACACACACACACTTCTGAGTTATACCCCTCATCTATTCTAATGTGTGTGTGTGTGTGTGTGTGTGTGTGTGTGCAGGTCTGGTCAGTGCGTTTCCCATGTTTGGCTCCTCCTTCTTCTACATATATAGTTGTAGCTCCTCCTCTGTCCACGCCCCCTGCATCCTGGCTGTCAATCAACATGGACTGCACTTCCTGCATAAAGACACTCACGTAAGCAGGGCCCGCCCCCTGGTCCCGCCCCCTTGGTCCCGCCCCCTTGGTCCCGCCCCCTTGGTCCCACCCTCCTGGTCCTGCCCCCCTGTCATTCTGTCATCTTCCTCTTTCCTATATCTGTGTGGGTCCTGTGGTGCAGCTGTAGTTCTCTGTGTGGGTCCTGTGGTGCAGCTGTAGTTCTCTGTGTGGGTCCTGTGGTGCAGCTGTAGTTCTCTGTGTGGGTCCTGTGGTGCAGCTGTAGTTCTCTGTGTGGGTCCTGTGGTGCAGCTGTAGTTCTCTGTGTGGGTCCTGTGGTGCAGGAGCGGATGGTGGGGGTCCCCCTGGTGGAGGTACAGTCCAGCCGCACACAGTCTCCTGGAGCTGGGAGCAGCTACCCTTATGTGGACCTGACTCTGGGAGACACAGGGTCACACAGGGTCATGCAGCTACAGCTGGAGCAGGTACACACACCACACACACACTGCACACACACACCACACACACATCACATACATTTACACAAACACATACTCTTACCTTGCTGATCTGGCTGTACCTATTACAGTACTATTTTAACTGTGTGTGTGTGTGTGTGGTGTGTGGTGTGTGCGTGTGTGTGTAGGGTTTGGAGTTGTGTCGTGTTGTAGCCATGCAGGTTGAGAACATGATGTCTGTCCGGGAGAAGAGACTCACTTTGCCCCCCAGCGAGATCACCGTACTATAACACACACACACACACCCTCACACTACACACACACTCACAGATACACAGATACACAGTACCTCCTGTCTCCACCAGAGGGAGGCAGCAGTACCTCCTGTCTCCACCAGAGGGAGGTGGCAGAGAGGGAGGTGGCAGTACCTCCTGTCTCCACCAGAGGGAGGTGGCAGTACCTCCTCTCTCCACCAGAGAGAGGTGGCAGAGAGGGAGGCAGCAGTACCTCCTCTCTCCACCAGAGGGAGGTGGCAGAGAGGGAGGTGGCAGTACCTCCTGTCTCCACCAGAGGGAGGCAGCAGTACCTCCTCTCTCCACCAGAGGGAGGTGGCAGAGAGGGAGGCGGCAGTACCTCCTGTCTCCACCAGAGGGAGCGGCAGTACCTCCTGTCTCCACCAGAGGGAGGCGGCAGTACCTCCTGTCTCCACCAGAGGGAGGCAGCAGTCACACAGAGGACCACTCGCACTCCAGGTTCTACAGGAGGTTTCAGAATGTGAACCAGAGGATATATTTTTATAAAGGCGTTTTGGAGCTGTGTGTATTTATAATGTGTGTTATTGATATTGAGTGTTCAGAGTCTGGCAGATCTGTGCTGCTGATCTGTGACTGTGTGTGTGTCTGTGTGTGTGTGTGTGTGTGTGCGTGTGTGTGTGTGTGTGTGTGTGTGGGGGGGGGGGGCTCTGTGTGTGTGTGTGTGTGTGTTTAAACTGAAACCGTTATCTGTATTTTTGTACCAACGTTGTGTTTGTACGACAATCTTCAGTTGTATGTTTTTTTGTCATTTATTTTTTTGCATTTATCAGGAAGTTTTGTAAAACAAAGTTTTTACCACATTACAGATGTAAATGCACGCGGTAGTAGTGAATTATTGAGTTCTGGGTTAAGCTACGGGTGGTCATTTGTCTCGCGATAGTTAGTAACCTCGTTCTCAGTACGTCTGCGCAGTTCAGCGGGTTTCAGACTCCATGTTTTGATGTCATTAGAGGAACACGAGACCTGGAAGAACCTAGAACCTCCAGTGTTTCTTGTTGCTAAGAGAAGGAAGGTTCTGCTGTTCTCTCCGGGGGTTCTACTTTGACACGTCAAAAGAAAAGCTTTTGATAAAGTACGTAGCTACTTCAATTTAGTATATTAGACAGTGAGACTAACAGAGGAAGCTAACAGCAGCTAGCAGCAGGTGAGGCTAAACTAACTTCCTGTTCCGCGTGATCACCGGTGAGCGGTTGGTGAGCTCGTGCTGTTGGCACGGTAAACAACAGAGGAAGGACAGCTGCTCCGGTCCAGGGACCCCGTCCTGCCCCCCCGGTGCTCCAGGGACCCCCTCCTGTCCCCCCGGTGCTCCAGGGACCCCCTCCTGCCCCCCCGGTGCTCCAGGGACCCCCTCCTGTCCCCCCGGTGCTCCAGGGACCCCCTCCTGCCCCCTCAGGTCCTGCTGGAACATGGAAGTTCAATCATCTGATCAGTCAGTTCATTATTAGAGTCAGTTCAGTGTTGCCATGGCAGCCAGCGGCTTCTCTGACCTGCGCGAGAAACTGAAGTTGATGACACAGCGCGAGGAGCCGCAGCGCGAGGAGCAGAGGAGCAAAGTGACAGAGAAAGAGGAGTACCGGAATAAGACCACCGACGAAAGTAACGGGAACGGACGGAAGCGCAAGCACTGGGAATCCGAGGATGATGAGCTCGAGCACAGTGACGGTGGAGAGACCCGCGAGATTGAAGTGAGGCGCGTGAAGAGCGGCATCACGCAGAAGAGCATCTTCACACCGGAGGACTGCGCTCAAATCGAGGAAAAGATAGACGAGGTGGTCGCTAACGGGGAGGCGGGACTTTACCGGGAGCACACGGTAGACCGCGCGCCCCTGAGGAACAAGTACTTCTTCGGGGAAGGTTACACCTACGGTGCGCAGCTGGAGAGACGAGGCCCGGGGCAGGAGAGGCTGTACAGGAAGGGAGAGGTGGACGATATACCGGACTGGGTGCACGAGCTGGTTATAAAGAAGCTCGTGTCTAGCGGAGTGATACAGGAGGGATTTGTTAACAGTGCTGTGATTAATGACTATCAACCGGGAGGCTGCATCGTGTCTCACGTGGACCCGCTGCACATCTTCGCGCGGCCCATAGTGTCCGTGTCGTTTTTCAGTGACAGCGCGCTCTGCTTCGGCTGCCGCTTCCAGTTCAAGCCCATCCGCGTGTCCGAACCCGTGCTCGAGCTCCCGGTGAGGAGGGGAAGTGTCACGGTTCTTAGGTAAGAGTGCACGTGAAGGGGGAGTTGACGTGTGTGTATGTGTGATCCATGACCCCTGCCTCTCCTGTGTTATAGTGGCTATGCAGCTGATGACATCACACACTGCGTGCGCCCGCAGGACATCAAGCAGCGCAGAGCCGTCATCATCCTCAGGAAGTCAGTAACCACAGCAACGCAGCTGTCAATCAGCACACACACCACTGGCTCACTGCATGTTCACTGCATGAACAGTGTATTGATCATGTGCTCATCATGTGTGTCCTGATAGGACAAGACCAGATGCCCCCCGACTGGACTCTGATGTCACTGTTAGCTCCTCCCCCCAGGAGAGACACGCCCCCCTGAAGGCCAAACGCTCCTCTCACCGTAGAGCTGATCGAGATGCTGCTCACAGGTACACAACACACACACAACACACAACACACACACCACACACACCACACACAACACACAACACACACAACACACACCACACACACAACACACACACAACACATAACACACACACATAACACACAACCACACAACACACACAACACACACACAACACACACACTCAACACACGTCACATATCACACACCCACCCCACACATCACACACATGGTTCTGCATGCTTGCTGTTCTCCGCAGGCCAAGGGTTCTGGAGATGGACAAGGAGGAGAACCGCCGCTCCGCCCTCTCCCGCCATGGTCGCCATAGCAACACTTCAGAGAGCGTCTGGAGGCGGGGCCAGGAATACGACGAGCACAGTGAGGGACGAAAGGTCAAGATGAGAAGGCACTAAGGACACTCACACACACTCCCTCACACACACACACACACACTTTCATGTACACTTGTGTGGAGCCAGTCATCCTCCATGGTCCAGCTGAAGAAATGGAACCTGCCCACAAAGCTGTCAGCCAATAAGATCCTGACCTGTGGCCAGGAGGCGGGGCGCCCTGTCAGGTCATGTGACTCTCTGTTCCTCTGACCCTAGTGATGTCATCAACCAGAGACAGAACTCCCCTCCCTCCCCTTGTACTGGTCACCATGGCAACCCCCCCCCCCCCCCCCCCCAATATAAACGTGTGTTGTATAATATTTTGGAGTGTAAATAAGCATGGTGTTATTTTTGTAACAAGCTGTATAGACCACATGGATGCTGGTAGGTTTCCTGGGGATGATGGGTTGCCATGGAGATTTACCCTGTTTGCCATGGAGACATGTGCAGACTGTGTGATGTGACCTGGAGATGATGATGGTGACGTAAATGAAAATATTTCTGTTAAAACCAACTCTGCTGTTCTTGACTGTTCTTAACACACAATCACACACACACACAATCTCTCACACACATCCACTCCCTCTCAGATCCACAGACATGTTGATCTGTTCTGAGGTCTGTTCAAACACCAGATATGTTCTGAGGTCTGTCTGTTCAAACACCAGATCTGTTCTGAGGTCTGTTCAAACACCAGATCTGTTCTGGGGTCTGTTCAAACACCAGATCTGTTCTGAGGTCTGTCTGTTCAAACACCAGATCTGTTCTGAGGTCTGTTCAAACACCAGATCTGTTCTGAGGTCTGTTCAAACACCAGATCTGTTCTGAGGTCTGTTCAAACACCAGATCTGTTCTGAGGTCTGTCTGTTCAAACACCAGATCTGTTCTGAGGTCTGTTCAAACACCAGATCTGTTCTGAGGTCTGTTCAAACACCAGATCTGTTCTGGGGTCTGTTCAAACACCAGATCTGTTCTGAGGTCTGTTCAAACACCAGATCTGTTCTGAGGTCTGTTCAAACACCAGATGTTATTACACTGAGACATGACAGAACACCAAGAAATACAGACTGTACCTTTAATTAACCACCAAAAATACTGTTAGAACAGAACATTCTGATCCCTGATCTCATGCAGTACTGATCTCATGCAGTACTGATCTCATACAGTACTGATCTCATGCAGTACTGATCTCATACAGTACTGATCTCATACAGTACTGATCTCATGCAGTACTGATCTCATACAGTACTGATCTCATGCAGTACTGATCTCATACAGTACTGATCTCATACAGTACTGATCTCATACAGTACTGATCTCATACAGTACTGATCTCATACAGTACTGATCTCATGCAGTACTGATCTCATACAGTACTGATCTCATACAGTACTGATCTCATGCAGTACTGATCTCATACAGTACTGATCTCATGCAGTACTGATCTCATGCAGTACTGATCTCATACAGTACTGATCTCCTGCAGTACTGATATCATGCAGTACTGATCTCATACAGTACTTCCATGCAGTACTGATCTCATACAGTACTGATCTCATACAGTACTTCCATGCAGTACTGATCTCATACAGTACTGATCTCATTCAGTACTTCCATGCAGTATTGATCTCCTGCAGTACTTCCATGCAGTACTGATCTCATGCAGTACTGATCTCGTGCAGTACTGATCTCCTGCAGTACTTCCATGCAGTACTGATCTCATGCAGTACTGATCTCGTGCAGTACTGATCTCATACAGTACTTCCATGCAGTACTGATCTCATACAGTACTGATCTCATACAGTACTTCCATGCAGTACTGATCTCATACAGTACTGATCTCATACAGTACTTCCATGCAGTACTGATCTCCTGCAGTACTTCCATGCAGTACTGATCTCATGCAGTACTGATCTCGTGCAGTACTGATCTCCTGCAGTACTTCCATGCAGTACTGATCTCATGCAGTACTGATCTCGTGCAGTACTGATCTCCTGCAGTACTTCCATGCAGTACTGATCTCATGCAGTACTGATCTCGTGCAGTACTGATCTCATGCAGTACTTCCATGCAGTACTGTGCAGTGCAGGCTGGTGTAATAAAGCTTCTGTTCCATGAATCAAGTGGAAAGAATGTCCAGCTATTCCGCGCGCACGGAAACACAAAACGCTCGTTCCAAACATGGTGCCTACGTCAGAGTTCATCTTCCCTGTGATTGGAGGAGAAGAGTGTCAATCACAGCTGACTGTTAGGACGAAACATGGTGGACTAACTTCTAATGAACGTCTGCTCAAATTACAATGTTCTTTTTTGTAAATGACTGTGGCCGAAACTGAAAACATTTCTCGAGTATATAGTGGTAAGTGTTGTAGATAGTTATCTGTACGTGCGTTCACCTATGAAGCGTAACTAGCTAGTGAATTCAGTCAAATATGTAGAGCTAGCCTAGCTGGATGTCAGCTAGCTAGTTAGCTTTAACTGCTCAGAACAGCTGCTAGCCAGGAAGCTAAGCTAACAATAACAACATGATCAGCAGCCAAGCAGAGAGGCTGTGCCAGCTAGCTAGGAGACACTCAGGATGATGATGATGATCAGAGATGATGATCAGGGAGGATGATCAGGGATGATGATGAGGGAGGATGATCAGGGATGATGTTAGCTAACTAAGGCTGTGCATTTTCCACTGTTTATACATCGAGGTGTGTTGTTTGTTGCTCAGCTTGTCTGAGGCTCGTTCAGACGGTCAGTAAAGCCCTCAGTCTGAAGGAAGCTGTGTCATGGCTGGTCATCCTGCTACACCGCTGGACTTCATGCTCCATCTGGAACAGCTGATCTAGAAATAGCCTCGCTGGCACAGGGGGTGTGTACGTGTAGAGGAGGGTGAGGGGGGGAGGGTGAGGGGGGGAGGGTGAGGGAGGGAGGGAGGGCGGTGACTCTACACCGACCAGTGTGAAGTCTGCTGCGGCTATTTCAGGCCGACAGGTGGGGCGGCTGAATGCCCGGTCCGTGTCATCTGTCAGTCTGATGTTGACTCGTTCTGGTGACGTGTGCACGAGCATGGTGCTTAAGGCTGTTCTTACCGGAGAGAGAGACACGTGAGACCTGGAGATCCTTTCTGGGGAAGGTGACTGTGTGTGTGTGTGTGTGTGTGTGTGTGTGTGTGGTCCACAGGACAGGAGAGGAGCTTCAACCAATCACAGGACAGGAGAGGAGCTTCAATACTGCTGCTGTGTGTTTCCTCAGGCTGACCTCTGAACCAGGAAGTGATGGACTTCCGTGGTGGCAGGAGGCGGGGTGAAGACAGCATTGCCATGGTGATAGACTTCCTGCTGGCCAATGCCAGGCTGGTGCTGGGAGTGGGTGGAGCTGCCATCCTGGGGATCGCCACTCTGGCTGTCAAACGGGTGTGTGTGTGTCTGGATGTGTACAATATCTGTGTGTGTGTGTGTATAACTGTTGTGTGTGTGTGTGTGTATAACTGTTGTGTGTGTGTGTGTGTGTGTGTGTGTGTATAACTGTTGTGTGTGTGCAGCTCATAGAGCGCGCTGGCAGAGCAGCAGAAGATGAGAAGGTGGAACAGAAGATGGCAGAGAGTTGGGAGGAGCTTAACTTAGGCCCTGCCCCTTCCAGGAAGAGTCTGGAGGATGTGGTGATGAAGCCTGTCTCCACGACAACCAGGCAGCAGAAAGGTACAGAGAATACATTCTTCTCCTCCTCTCCTCCTCCTCTCCTTCTCCTCTCATCTTCCTCTCCTCCTCTTCCTCTCCTCCTCCTCCCCTCTCCTCCTCTCCTCTTCATCTCCTCTCCTTCTCCTCTCCTCTTCCTCTCCTCCTCCTCCTCTCCTCTTCCTCTCCTCCTCCTCCCCTCTCCTTCTCTCCTCTTCATCTCCTCTCCTTCTCCTCTCCTCTTCCTCTCCTCCTCCTCTCTGTTTCCCCTCTCTCTTTCTGTCTAAACCTCCCTGTGTGTGTGTGTGTGTGTGTGTGTGTGTGTGTGTCTCCTCCCTCCAGGAGACCTTTGTCAGAAGTCCTCCCTGGAGTGTGTGACTCCACCCAGCCAGGCTGAGCTGGGGTATAAACCCAGCAGAATGCAGCTGTGTGCTCCTCTGTCTCTGCAGGTAGGATCCCTAAGGAGGGGTAGAGAGGGGGAGAGAGAGGGAGAGAGAGGGGGATAGGCAGTGGGATGACTATTAAAATGAATTCTGTGTACTTTGTGTGGGTGTGTCTGTGTGTGTGTGTGTGTCTCTCTCTCTCTGTGGCTCTGTGTGTGTCTCTGCGTGTGTGTCTCTGCGTGTGTGTCTCTGCGTGTGTGTGTCTCTGCGTGTGTGTGTCTGTGTGTGTGTGTGTGTGCAGGACAGACTGCAGCAGTACTACAGCAGCAGGGTTGTGGTGAGTCCAGAGGAGGTCCTGTGGGCTCAGAGTCTGTGTGTGGACATCTGCACAGAGATCCAGGGCTTCCTGCTGTCCACACACCCAGACATGCCCCTGGACGAGTTCAGCCTGGGGGGGGCCCTGCTGGACGACCTGGAGGTACACACACACACACACACACACACACACTGCCTGGAGGCCTCTGCTTGTCTGAGATTCTGCAGTTTGATGTGTGTGTGTGTGTGTGTGTGTATGTGTGTGGTGTGTGCAGGCGGTGCGGGTGGACCAGGTGTGTGTGCTGGTTCCTCTGAGTCTGGAGGCCGATCTGTGGAGCTTCGTTCCTGGGGAGCAGACTCTGCTCAAGCAGCCTCTGTCCTGGATGATCCGACGCACCAACCTGGAGTACTTCCCCCGAGGACGCAGTTACTGGGACAGGTACACACACACACACACACACACACACACTGATATCCATGTCTTCCTAACACTAACCCTTCCCCTTCCTCCCCTGGGAAATGTCTCCTCTCCAGGTTCCTGGTGGGCGGGTACCTGTCGTCAGAGGCGCTAGTGAGCATGCTCAGTAAGGTTGTGATGGAGACCATGAACTGGCCGTCTCTTAGCAACAGTCTGGATTGCCTGGTGCGGCCGGTGCTGGGGGGTCCGGAGCTCAAACTGGAGGTCAGGTAGGGGAGGAAAGGATGTAGTGTAGAGGGTGTGTGTGTGTGTGTGCAACATGTACAGTATGTGTATATGGTGTGTTGTTGTGTGTCCCCAGCCCGGCCCCAGGCTCCTGTGTGTTGGGGGGAGGGGAGCCCCTCTTCCTGTCCCTGCTGCCCATGCTGAGGCAGGATGACGTGGTGCTCTGTGCCCAGCCAGGCCTCACCCTGCCCTGGCCGTGTGCCTGGCGTCTGTCCCTCTACCCCTGGGAGACCCAGCGGCTGGCTCAGCTGGACGGCCATGATGGAGGCAGCCGCTCCCGCCTGCTCAAGATCCTGAAGGCCGTGTGTCGCCTCAACCCCACCCTGCGACCCCTGACCTCTGCCCCGCTGGCCAACCTCATCCTGCACCTCAGCGACAAGGAGAACGATTGGTCAGAGGGGGCTCTGGAAGGGCGGTTTCGGCAGTGTGTGGAGGAGCTAATTGGCTACCTGGAGCAGGGGGCGGTGCCCAGCTACTTCAAGGCGGGGGTGAACCTTCTGGGGGGCGTGTCTGAGGAGCAGGTGGATCAGATGGGCTTCCTGCTGTACTGTGCTCTGTCTGACCCCAGTATACTGCTGATCTGACACACACACACACCGCACACACACACTACACACACTACACACACACACTACACACACACACACACTGCACACTGCACACACACACTACACACCGCACACACACACTACACACACACACTGCACACACACACTACACACTGCACACACACACTACACACACACACACTGCACACACACACACTACACACACACACACACTGCACACACACACTACACACTGCACACACACACTACACACACACTACACACACACACACACTGCACACACACACTACACACACACACACACTGTGCTCTGTCTGACCCCAGCATCCTGCTGATCTGACACACTGCACACACACACTGCACACACACACTACACACACACACACCGCACACACACACTGCAGACACACACTACACACACACACCGCACACACACACTGCACACACACACTACACACACACACCGCACACACACACTGCAGACACACACTACACACACACTGTGCTGTGTCTGACCCCAGCATCCTGCTGATCTGACACACTGCACACACACACACACACACACACACTGCACACACACTACTGTGCCCTGTGTGAGTCTAGGATCCTACTACTCTGACACACTCAATATCTACAAATATTTATACACACACATTCTAATGATATCTTTACACACATACACACTCCCAATGCTTATACACAGTAAACACACCTACAAACAAACAAATAAAAATGAGCGCACTTTTACAGAACTGATCAATACAATTATGATATCTGCCAGAGTGATAAATCTGAAGAATGTTGCCATAGAAACAGCTTAAGATCATTGATCATATCTTTTGTTGTATTTTTACTTAATGAGCTTCTGAGTGTGTTAGTTACAGCAGTGTGTGTCTGTGTGTGTCTGTGTGTGTCTTTCTGACAGGCCTCTGTCTCTACACACACACACACACTCACAAACACACACAGCTCATGTACATATTACCCAGGGGGCCTTGCTGCTGGAGAGGACTGCTGTGTTCTGTTTAACATGAGAGTGACTGAGGCAGACAGACTGACTGACTGGGAGTGAGGGTGAGAGGGAGAGTGTGTGTGAGAGAGTGAGAGTGAGAGAGTGAGGGTGCTACATGAATGTGGGATTCATTGTGTAACTTCATGAAGTTCATTAGAATTTGTCAAATAAAAAGCACTTCTATAAAGTCTGTTCTACCCTGTCCTGATCACGTGACTGCTGCATCTAGTGTCTGGTGTTCTGAACCGACACACACACACACACACACACACAAAGAATGCGGCTGCCTCGCGGGTCACGTGCCTGCCATGTAGCTCCGGTGCACCGCCAGATCCCGGACCAGACCCATCTCCCCCAAGGAGATAGAGCGCATGGTGGGCATCATCCACCGCAAGTTCTCCTCCATACAGATGCAGCTGAAGCAGAGCACCTGCGAGGCCGTCATGATCCTCAGGTCCCGCTTCCTCGACGCCAGGTCAGTGTGTGTGTGTGTGGTGTGTGTGTGGTGTGTGTGTGAGTGAAGGGGCTTGTATGTACATACAGAATGAAGATTGTTTTATTGAACTGTTTTGAACTGAGAACATCTTTGTGTGTAAATGTGGTGTGTGTGTATATGTGGTGTATACATGGTGTGTGTGTATATGTGGTGTATACATGGTGTGTGTGTGTGTGTGTGTAGGAAAAACGTCGTAACTTCAACAAACAGGCCACAGAGGTTCTGAATGAGTACTTCTACTCCCACCTGTCGAACCCGTATCCCAGTGAAGAGGCTAAAGAAGAGCTGGCCAAGAAGTGCAGCATCACTGTCTCCCAGGTAACCTGCCTCACTGTCTCCCAGGTAACCTGCCTCACTGTCTCCCAGGTAACCTGCCTCACTGTCTCCCAGGTAACCTGCCTCACTGTCTCCCAGGTAACCTGCCTCACTGTCTCCCAGGAAACCGGCATGACCTGGGGGGATCAAATCCCTCTGGTCTTGACCCCATCGAGGTCTGGGGTCATTGGATACCTAGGAGATAATGTTACCTAAGAGACAGTTGCCTGGGAGATGATGTGACCTAGGGGACATGGTAACCTAGGAAATCACGTAACCTATGAGATGTGGCAACCTAAGATGCCTGGTTACCTAGGAGACAGTGTAACCTAGGAGACATGGTTTGTCCTTAGGTGTCTAACTGGTTTGGGAACAAGAGGATCCGTTACAAGAAGAACATCGGGAAGTTTCAGGAGGAGGCTAACCTGTACGCTGTGAAGACGGCTGTAGACGCTACGTCTTCCCTGCAGAGCCAGGAGAACTCCCCAGCCACGCCCAGCTCAGGTACACAGCCACGCCCCCCCCAGGTACACAGCCACGCCCCCCCCAGGTACACAGCCACACCCCCCAGGTACACAGCCACGCCCCCCCCCAGGTACACAGCCACGCCCCCCCCCCAGGTACACAGCCACGCCCAGCTCAGGTACACAGCCACGCCCCCCAGGTACACAGCCACGCCCCCCCCAGGTACACAGCCACGCCCCCCCCCAGGTACACAGCCACACACCCCCCAGGTACACAGCCACGCCCCCCAGGTACACTGCCACGCCCAGCTCAGGTACACAGCCACGCCCAGCTCAGGTACACAGCCACGCCCCCCAGGTACACAGCCACGCCCCCCCCAGGTACACAGCCACGCCCCCCCCCAGGTACACAGCCACGCCTCCCCCAGGTACACAGCCACGCCCCCCAGGTACACAGCCACGCCCACCCCAGGTACACAGCCACGCCCCCCAGGTACACAGCCACGCCCACCCCAGGTACACAGCCACGCCCCCCAGGTACACAGCCACGCCCCCCCAGGTACACAGCCACGCCCCCCCCCAGGTACACAGCCACGCCCCCCAGGTACACAGCCACGCCCACCCCAGGTACACAGCCACGCCCACCCCAGGTACACAGCCACGCCCCCCAGGTACACAGCCACGCCCCCCCAGGTACACAGCCACGCCCAGCTCAGGTACACAGCCACGCCCCCCCCCCAGGTACACAGCCACGCCCAGCTCAGGTACACAGCCACGCCCACCCACCACACACCTTCTCCACCTGTTAACTGACCTCTGTGTGTGTGTGTGTGTGTGTGTGTATGTGTGTGTGTGTAGGTGGATACCCAGCCCAGTGCTATACTCCAGAGGGGAGACTATGAAGACCTTCCAGGCCACGGCCAATGTCTTCAGGTTAGTAACCATGACTACACAGTCGCCAGGCCTGTAGCCATGACAACCCTGTCTCCAGATGTTGTTAAGTCTCTTGTGTAAAATGTGTCCTTGTTTCCACGGTAACCCTGTCTTTCTCTGTCTCCAGGTTAACAGGGGTTAGCTGGACGATACTGACCCTGCCCCCTTTCCTGGGGGCACCTGACAGTGTTCACTACCACCTGAGGACACACACACACGCTACACACACACCTACTATACACACATATACTACACACTACCAGTTTAAAGTTTGGACACACCCTCCCATTCAAAGGAATGGGACAACTAGTAGTGTACATTTATACCATATACACATCCTCCTCACACACACATATGAACACTACACACCCACCACACACAAAAAACACACACTTATAGGAGCACACTTAGACACACACACACACCTCAACTTTATGACATTATTTTTACACACAGTCATACTTAGACAAAAATACACACACACACATTAGTACTTTAAACACACACACACTTCTCTTCAATCTTCCTATACCTCAAGCTGAGCCTTTACCTCTCCTCCCTCTCTCCCTCCCCTGTCCTCCCCTCTCACCCCACATTTTATATTTTAATGGAGTCCCCCACTAACCTCACCCCCCACTAACCTCACCCCCCACCCCACATCACCCCCCCACCTCTCCTCACATTATTATTATTCTTCTGTTTCTTTGTATCATTTTATAATCCTTTTGTTCTTCCTCTGTGGTTTTAAAGATGTTAGTTGAGAGCTCATGTTACACTAACACCATAGAACCCCCCCCTGACCAGAGTCTCTGGGGTCAAGGGTCAAGGTTAGGGTCTCCTCTGCATGCTCTAGATGTGTAGACTTGATTGTATTTGAACTTTTCAGTTTTTGGGACTTTGTAAGAAAAGGTTGTTACAGAGGAAAATGTATAACTGCAGTAAATAACCAAAAAGGAATAAACCCATGATGTATGTCAGTTATAACCCTGGATCCTGATTTGGGTGTGGGGGGGGTGGTCTTTGTGTGTTTGTGTGAGAGAGTACTTTGGGACAAAACCCCTTTGGGACAAAAACGGAAGCGATAAGATATTGACTTTTAATCTCAAAATAGATTTATTGAATCTGAACATCCGTTCCATCATCCTCCAGAGTTAGCATAAAGATTCAAAGAGTTAGCATAAAGATTCAAAGAGTTAGCATAAAGATTCAAAGAGTTAGCATAAAGATTCAAAGAGTTAGCATAAAGATTCAAAGAGATAGCATAAAGTATAATGTATGGCAGCATTTCAAGTGTGCTCATCTATACATTTAATGTGTGTCTATCTCTGTATGTATGTATGTATATACGTGTGTGTGTCAGTATGTATGTGTGTGTGTGTATCACAGTGTGTGTGTGTGTGTGTGTCAGTGTGGGGCCACAGTGTGTGTGTGTGTGTGTGTGTGTCAGTGTGTGTGTGTCTGTGTGTGTGTGTCAGTGTGTGTGTCAGTGTGTGTCAGTGTGGGGCCACAGTGTGTGTGTCAGTGTGTGTGTGTCAGTGTGGGGCCACAGTGTGTGTGTGTGTGTGTGTGTGTGTCAGTGTGTGTGTGTCAGTGTGTCTGTGTGTGTGTGTCAGTGTGTGTGTCAGTGTGTGTCAGTGTGGGGCCACAGTGTGTGTGTGTGTGTGTCAGTGTGTGTGTGTCAGTGTGGGGCCACAGTGTGTGTGTGTGTGTCAGTGTGTGTGTGTGTGTGTGTGTGTGTGTCAGTGTGTGTGTCAGTGTGTGTGTGTGTGTGTGTGTGTCAGTGTGTGTGTGTGTGTGTCAGTGTGTGTGTCAGTGTGTGTGTGTGTGTGTGTGTGTCAGTGTGGGGCCACAGCTCGGCCCCTCAGACATCCACAGGTGAGGTACTGCATGGCCTTCATGCTGACGTGCATGAGGGGTCCCAGGTTGAACAGCATGTGGTAGAAGGCCTTGACTGACAGGCCCCCGGTCTCATCTGCGTACTTCAGAGCCACAATGGGCGTGTACAGGGGGTTGGTCATGTTCCTGAAGCGAGGACTCTCTGCCTCAATCACCTCCTGGGTCACCTGCAGGTCCAGAACACACAGGTAAACAAGCAGAAGCAGACTGGCTGGCTGGCTGGCTGGTTTATTGACTGGCTGGCTGTGACCTACCCTGGCGATGTCATCAGGGTTCTGCCCCAGGGTCTGGAAGATGTCCAGGGAGGAGGGCAGGTACACGTTCTTGAAGTAATTGACTGTGTCTGGATCAGTTCCTGGTAACTCCTTCTGACGAACATCTTCAATCATCTTAGCCTCAAACTCTGTATGCACTGGACCAGGCTCGATCATGGACAGGCTGGGGGGAGGGAGGGGGGAGGGAGGGGGGAGACCAGGGAAAAGCCCAGTGTGTAGCAGCAGTGTGTAGCAGCAGTGTGTAGCAGCAGTGTGTAGCAGCAGTGTGTAGCAGCAGTGTAGCAGCAGTGTAGCAGCAGTGTAGCAGCAGTGTGTAGCAGCAGTGTGTAGCAGCAGTGTAGCAGCAGTGTAGCAGCAGTGTGTAGTAGCAGCAGTGCAGCAGCAGTGTGTAGCAGCAGTGTGTAGCAGCAGTGTGTAGCAGCAGTGTGTAGCAGCAGTGTGTAGCAGCAGTGTAGCAGCAGTGTGTAGCAGCAGTGTAGCAGCAGTGTAGCAGCAGTGTAGCAGCAGTGTGTAGCAGCAGTGTGTAGCAGCAGTGTAGCAGCAGTGTGTAGCAGCAGTGTGTAGCAGCAGTGTGTAGCAGCAGTGTAGCAGCAGTGTAGCAGCAGTGTGTAGCAGCAGTGTGTAGCAGCAGTGTAGCAGCAGTGTGTAGCAGCAGTGTAGCAGCAGTGTAGCAGCAGTGTAGCAGCAGTGTGTAGCAGCAGTGTAGCAGCAGTGTGTAGCAGCAGTGTGTAGCAGCAGTGTAGCAGCAGTGTAGCAGCAGTGTAGCAGCAGTGTGTAGCAGCAGTGTGTAGCAGCAGTGTGTAGCAGCAGTGTAGCAGCAGTGTAGCAGCAGTGTGTAGCAGCAGTGTAGCAGCAGTGTAGCAGCAGTGTGTAGCGGCAGTGTGTAGCGGCAGTGTGTAGCGGCAGTGTGTAGCAGCAGTGTAGCAGCAGTGTAGCAGCAGTGTAGCAGCAGTGTAGCAGCAGTGTGTAGCGGCAGTGTGTAGCGGCAGTGTGTAGCAGCAGTGTGTACAGCAGTTGTGTTCATACTTACGTGATGTTGAACTTGAGCAGCTGAACAGCCAAACTCTCACAGAAACCCTCAATTGCAAACTTAGATGCTGCGTATACATCATTAAATACCACTCCTGCACGCACACACACACACACACACACACACACAGAGTAAGAGACTTGACTGGTCCTCTCTCTCTCCCCTCTCCTCCTCCTCTTCTCCTCCTCTCCTTCTCCTCCTCCTCCTACCTTGTAAACCCATCACACTGCTGATCACAATGATGTGTCCTCCTCTCCTCCTCTTCATGTCTGGCAGCACCTCCTTTATCATCCTGATCACTCCGAACACGTTGGTCTCAAACACCTGTTTCATCTCCTTCATGGGGATACTTTCCAGAGGGCCAACCAGACCGATCCCTGCATTGTTGACTGGGGGGAGGCAGGGGGGAGGGGTATGGGGGTTAGGTGGAGGAGTAAGGGGTTAGGTAGAGGGGTAAGGGGTTAGGTGGAGGGGTAAGGGGTTAGGTGGAGGGGTAAGGGGTTAGGTGGAGGGGTAAGGGGTTAGGTGGAGGGGTAAGGGGTTAGGTAGAGGGGTAAGGGGTTAGGTGGAGGGGTAAGGGGTTAGGTAGAGGGGTAAGGGGTTAGGTGGAGGGGTAAGGGGTTAGGTAGAGGGGTAAGGGGTTAGGTGGATGGGTAAGGGGTTAGATAGAGGGGTAAGGGGTTAGGTAGAGGGGTAAGGGGTTAGGTGGAGAGGTAAGGGGTTAGGTAGAGGGGTAAGGGGTTAGGTAGAGGGGTAAGGGGTTAGGTGGAGGGGTAAGGGGTTAGGTAGAGGGGTAAGGGGTTAGGTGGATGGGTAAGGGGTTAGATAGAGGGGTAAGGGGTTAGGTAGAGGGGTAAGGGGTTAGGTGGAGAGGTAAGGGGTTAGGTGGAGGGGTAAGGGGTTAGGTAGAGGGGTAAGGGGTTAGGTGGAGGGGTAAGGGGTTAGGTGGATGGGTAAGGGGTTAGATAGAGGGGTAAGGGGTTAGGTAGAGGGGTAAGGGGTTAGGTGGAGGGGTAAGGGGTTATATAGAGGGGTAAGGGGTTAGGTAGAGGGGTAAGGGGTTAGGTAGAGGGGTAAGGGGTTAGATAGAGGGGTAAGGGGTTAGGTGGATGGGTAAGGGGTTAGATAGAGGGGTAAGGGGTTAGGTAGAGGGGTAAGGGGTTAGATAGAGGGGTAAGGGGTTAGGTGGATGGGTAAGGGGTTAGGTAGAGGGGTAAGGGGTTAGATAGAGGGGTAAGGGGTTAGGTGGATGGGTAAGGGGTTAGATAGAGGGGTAAGGGGTTAGGTAGAGGGGTAAGGGGTTAGATAGAGGGGTAAGGGGTTAGGTGGATGGGTAAGGGGTTAGATAGAGGGGTAAGGGGTTAGGTAGAGGGGTAAGGGGTTAGATAGAGGGGTAAGGGGTTAGGTGGATGGGTAAGGGGTTAGATAGAGGGGTAAGGGGTTAGATAGAGGGGGTAAGGGGTTAGATAGAGGGGTAAGGGGTTAGGTAGAGGGGTAAGGGGTTAGATAGAGGGGTAAGGGGTTAGATAGAGGGGTAAGGGGTTAGGTAGAGGGGTAAGGGGTTAGGTAGAGGGGTAAGGGGTTAGATAGAGGGGTAAGGGGTTAGGTGGATGGGTAAGGGGTTAGATAGAGGGGTAAGGGGTTAGGTAGAGGGGTAAGGGGTTAGATAGAGGGGTAAGGGGTTAGGTGGATGGGTAAGGGGTTAGGTAGAGGGGTAAGGGGTTAGATAGAGGGGGTAAGGGGTTAGGTAGAGGGGTAAGGGGTTAGATAGAGGGGTTAGGGGTTAGATAGAGGGGTAAGGGGTTAGATAGAGGGGTAAGGGGTTAGGTAGAGGGGTAAGGGGTTAGATAGAGGGGTTAGGGGTTAGATAGAGGGGTAAGGGGTTAGATAGAGGGGTAAGGGGTTAGATAGAGGGGTTAGGGGTTAGATAGAGGGGTAAGGGGTTAGATAGAGGGGTAAGGGGTTAGATAGAGGGGTAAGGGGTTAGGTAGA
>CM059314.1:290000-302500 GCA_030340665.1 Neosalanx taihuensis
GGTTGTAACCCTTGACCTCCAGAGAGGCCCCGCCCCTGAGGTGAGCACTGAGGGCGTGACTGTGTTTGGGACACGCCTCCTGGACGAAGATGTGTTTGAGGTGAGTCTCACACAGCCTGAGGACTGGAAGTGTGTCTGTAGGTGTGTGTGTGTGTGTGTGTAGGTGTGTGTGTGTAGGTAAGGGTGTAGGTGTGTGTGTAGGTAAGGGTGTAAGTGTGTGTGTGTAGGTAAGGGTACACAGGTAAGGGTAGGCTACACATCCCTAGATACACACACACACAGTGCAGCAGGTGTCAAACAGCCCCTGGCTCTAGTTGGGTTTAAACTTCTGGAGACGTAACTACATACAAAAATGCTAATAAATGTGTGTACATGGTGTGTGTGTGTGTGAGTGCGTGTGGGTGCGTGTGTGTGTGTGTGTGTGTTCAGGGTGAGATCCAGCAGCTTCTCATCATCCCAGACCCTAAAGCAGCGCAGACCTACTGTGAAGACTACATCCCAGACTGCCACGCCCCCTTGCCTTACGACAGCCTATCACGGCAGCCAGAAGAGGTGAGTGACTACCAGGCAGACCTATCAAGTGCAGATGTCAGTGGATGAATTGTCTCCTGTTTTCTTGCTCTCTCCTTTTAGCTGTATAACCAGTGATACACATGTTTGGCAGACTTCCTGTCTGTGTGCCAGTTCACTTCCTGTCTGTGTGCCAGTTCACTTCCTGTCTGTGTGCCAGCAATGTTTTACACTCCTGACAGCAGGAGACCAGATACACTAACCTCAGAGGGGGAGAGAGAGGGGGAGAGAGGGGGAGAGAGAGCGAGAGGGGGAGAGAGGGGGGAGAGAGAGAGGGGGAGAGAGAGGGGGAGAGAGAGAGGGGGAGAGAGAGAGGGGGGGTGAGAGAGAGGGAGTGTGGGGGAGAGAGAGGGGGGAGAGAGGGGGAGAGGGGGAGAGAAAGAGAGGGAAAGAGAGAGGGGGAGAGAAGGGGGAGAGAAGGGGGAGAGGAGAGGGAGAGAAAGAGAGAGGAGGAGAGAAGGGGGAGAGAAAGAGAGAGGGGGAGAGAGAGAGAGGGAGAGAGAGAGAGAGGGGGAGAGAGAGAGAGAGAAAGAGAGAGGGGGAGAGAGAGAGAGCGAGGAGAGGGAGAGAAAGAGAGAGGGGAGAGAAAGAGAGGAAATAGTCAGATTTCAGATTTTCAGAACAGAAAACAATCTTTCTGGTGTCTGTTGCCATGGTTTTGTTGCCATGGTTTTGTTGTTAGGTGGAACGACTGCCACGGAAACCGGTGGAGGAGGAGATGTTTGACTACAGCGACACTTACAATGACCTGGATGTCTCCACGGTTACGACGGGGTCAAACATTACAGAGTATGAAGTGAGTCATACACACACACTCTCACACACATGCACACACATACACACACACTCTCACACACACACTCTCTCTCACACACACTTTTAATTACCGGTAATTAAATGAATTTTCCTAACCATTCACTTCCATGCAGAATGTCTCCAGCCACTAACATCAGTCTTAACCCTCCTTCTAAAACACCCTGTTCTGTGTGTACGGTGTGTGTGTGTATGGTGTGTGTATGGTGTGTGTGTGTGTGTGTGTGCAGGTGGTGGAGTATGAGGACTATGAACAGGTGACAGAATATGAATATGAGGAGGAGGAGGAGTCTGATGAGCGCTACGGATTGGCTGAGAGGGAGAGGGCGGAAACCTGGAACGCACTGGTACCCACAATGCACCATGTTTCCTGTCATTTACAACTGTGTTACTATCAGTCCACTCAACTCTTTCCCTACATCTCCTCTCTCTCCTCCCCCTCTCCCCTCTCTCCCCTCTCTCTCCTCCCCCTCTCCCCTCTCTCCTCCCCCTCTCCCCCTCTCTCCCCTCTCTCTCCTCCCCCTCTCTCCTCCCCCTCTCCCCTCTCCTCCCTCTCCCCTCTCTCTCCTCCCCCCTCCCCCTCTCCTCTCTCTCCTCCCCCTCTCCCCTCTCTCCTCCCTCTCCCCTCTCTCCTCTTTCTCTCCTTCAGCCAGAGAAAGGGCAAAAAGGAGAACCTTCCTACCTTGGACTGGTGAGAACACACACAGATACACACACACACACACACCCACACATACAGGCACACATGAACAAACAGGCCTGGTGAGTAAAGTCATTTTGATCTGGCGTTCTCTAGGGCACTCTGATAGAAGGACCCCACGGCCTGTCTGGACCAGAGGTGAGGAGGAGGGGGGAGGGGGGGGGTGTGGTTTGTGTGTGTGTGATGTTTGTGTGTGATGTGTGTGTGATGTGTGTGTGATGTGTTTGTGTGTGTGTGTGTGATGTGTGATGTGTGATGTGTGATGTGTGTGTGTGTGTGTGTGTGTGTGTGATGTGTGATGTGTGTGTGTATGATGTGTGATATGTGTGTGTGTGATGTGTGTGTGTTCTCAGGGAGAACCAGGTCCACAGGGACCAACTGGACTAGTGGGACCCAGAGGAGACCCTGGAGAACTGGTGAGACCGACCTCTGACCCTGACCTTCGACCCCTGATCTTTGACCCCTGACCTTCGACCCCTGAACGTTGACCCCTGACTCTCTCTTACTCCAGGGTCCTCAAGGCCGGCCTGGACTCCCAGGGGCTGATGGGATACCTGGTCCTCCGGGGAACATCATGCTGATCCCGGTAAACAACAAAACTAGGGTTAGAACAGACCAATCAAAACTAGGGTTAGAACAGACCAATCAAAACTAGGGTTAGAACAGACCAATCAAAACTAGGGTTAGAACAGACCAATCAAAACTAGGGTTAGAACAGACCAATCAAAACTAGGGTTAGAACAGACCAATCAAAACTAGGGTTAGAACAGACCAATCAAAACTAGGGTTAGAACAGAGAGATGTGACTTCTTTACAGAGGGCCTTTACTATGACCCCTGACCCCTGATCTCTTTACAGAGGGCCTTTACTATGACCCCTAACCCCTGACCCCTGATCTCTTTGCAGAGGGCCTTTACTATGACCCCTGACCCCTGATCTCTCTACAGAGGGCCTTTACTATGACCCCTGACCCCTGATCTCTCTACAGAGGGCCTTTACTATGACCCCTGACCCCTGATCTCTCTACAGAGGGCCTTTACTGTGACCTCTGACCCTGTGTGTGTGTGTAGTTTCAGTCAGGTGACTCCCAGAAGGGGCCAGTGGTGTCGGCCCAGGAGGCCCAGGCTCAGGCCATCCTGCAGCAAACCAAGGTGACCTCTGACCTCCATGAACAGGTGCGACCTCTGTGTGTGAGTGTGTGTAACCTGTGTGTGTGTGTGTGTCTGCAGCTGGCCATGAAGGGACCTCCAGGACCGCTAGGCCTGATGGGAAGACCTGGACCACTGGTGAGTCACACAGTACACACACACAGTACTGACACACACACACAGTACTGACACACACACACACACACAGTACTGACACACACACACACACAGTACTGACACACACACACAGTACTGACACACACACAGTACTGACACACACACACAGTACTGACACACACACAGTACCGACACACACACAGTACTGACACACACACACAGTACTGACACACAGTACTGACACACACACAGTACAGTACACACTAACACTGAGTGGACTCCATTTCCCAGGGTTCACCTGGGCCGGAAGGGCAGAAGGGGAACCATGGAGACGTTGGACCTGCTGTAAGCTGTCACCATGACGACACCATGGCCACACAATACAACTGCTGCCATAGCAACCATACCATGGAATAAAACCCTCTCCATCCATCACTGTCCTTCTGTGTATATCTGTCTCTGTCATCATCATGCTGTCTCCATCTCTCCCTCTCTCTCTCCCTCTATCTCTCCCTACCTCTCTCCATCCATCTCTTCATCTCTCTCTCCCTCTCTCCATCCCTCTCTCTCCCTCCCTCTCCCCATCCCTCTCTCTCTCCCTCTCCCCATCCCTCTCTCTCTCCCTCTCTCCCTCTCTCCCTCTCTCTCTCCCTCTCTCCCTCTCCCTCCTTCTCTCCATCCCTCTGTTCTTCAGGGGCCCAGGGGGTTACCAGGTCTTCCAGGTCAGAATGGAAGGATGGGCAAGAGGGTGAGTATCACAGCCTCACACACACACACACACACACACACACACACACACACACACACACTCACATGTTCAGGGATGGGTATTCAGTGATTCATATGTTGTCTGAATGTGTGTGTGCATGGTGTGTGTGGTTGTGTGTACATGGTGTGTGTGGTTGTGTGTGCATGGTGTGTGTGGTGTGTGTGTGTGGTGTGTTTGTGTGTGTGTGTGTGTGTGTGTGTGTGTGGTGTGTGTGTGTGTGTTCCAGGGTCGTGCAGGGTCTGATGGGAACAGAGGAGCTCCAGGTGAAACAGGAGCCAAGGTGATACTCCTTCCTCTCCTCTCCCTCTCTCCTCTCTCCTCTCTCCTCCTCCTCTCCTCTCCTCTCTCCTCCTCCTCTCCTCTCCTTTCCTCCTCCTCTCCTCTCCTCTCCTCTCCTCTCTCCTCTCTCCTCCTCCTCTCCTCTCCTCTCTCCTCCTCCTCTCCTCTCCTTTCCTCCTCCTCTCCTCTCCTCTCCTCTCCTCTCCCTCTCTCCTCTCTCCCCCTCCTCTCCTCTCCTTTCCCTCTCTCCTCTCTCCTCTCTCCTCCTCCTCTCCTCTCCTCTCCTCTCCCTCTCTCCTCTCTCCCCCTCCTCTCCTCTCCTCTCCCTCTCTCCTCTCCCTCTCTCCTCCTCCTCTCCTCTCCTCCCCCCTTCCCTATTGCTTTCTGTCTCGTCAGAACACAAAGATATTTGGACAGTCTTTTATTCCAGCTGCTCTCCGACTCTACAACCAGGCCCTGCAGGCACGGGGAGACCTGGAGCTAGAGTTAGGCTAGGCTAACTGACTTGGACTTTATCTGGACTTTCACCTGCACATGGCACAGGATGCACTTTAGCTAATTTTATTTGACTATTTTAGCGGATTGTTTATTTTTAGTGGATTATTTTAGTGACATATTTATTGGGACCAGCAGAGTGTTTATATGTTGTGTGTTTGTCCTCCTCTTTTTCTTTTTCTTGAAAGCATGAGCTGTTTGACAACTAATTTTCCCCAGAGGGAACAATAAATGTTTCAATCAATCAATCTTACTTCCTGTCCTCCCATCCTTCCACCAGGGTGACAGAGGGTTTGATGGCCTTCCTGGTCTCCCAGGCAACAAGGGTCACAGAGTGAGTCCCAGCGGAACACACACACACACACACACTCCTACACACACACCTTTACACAAACACACTCTGCTTTTTGGATCCTTGTAAAGGAAACACTGAACCTGCCATGTGTCTACGTGTGTGTGTGTTTATGTGTGTGTGTCTATGTGTGTGTGTCTATGTGTGTGTGTCTATGTGTGTGTCTATGTGTGTGTGTCTATGTGTGTGTGTCTATGTGTGTGTGTCTATGTGTGTGTGTCTATGTGTGTGTTTATGTGTGTGTGTCAACAGGGAGAAACCGGAAAGCCAGGTGCTCATGGGTCAGTTGGGCTACCAGGAGAGAGGGTAAGAGTGTGTGTGTGAGTGTGAGTGTGTGTGTAGTGTGTGTAGTGTGTGTAGTGTGTGTAGTGTGTGTAGTGTGTGTAGTGTGTGTGTAGTGTGTGTAGTGTGTGTAGTGTGTGTGTAGTGTGTGTGTGTGTGTGTGTAGTGTGTGTAGTGTGTGTGTGTGTGTGTGTGAGTGTGTGTGTAGTGTGTGTAGTGTGTGTAGTGTGTGTAGTGTGTGTGTGTGTGTGAGTGTGTGTGTAGTGTGTGTAGTGTGTGTAGTGTGTGTAGTGTGTGTGTGTGTGTGAGTGTGTGTGTAGTGTGTGTAGTGTGTGTAGTGTGTGTAGTGTGTGTAGTGTGTGTGTAGTGTGTGTAGTGTGTGTAGTGTGTGTGTAGTGTGTGTAGTGTGTGTAGTGTGTGTAGTGTGTGTGTGTGTGTGTGTGTGTGTGTGTAGTGTGTGTAGTGTGTGTGTGTGTGTGTGTGAGTGTGTGTGTAGTGTGTGTAGTGTGTGTGTGTGTGTGAGTGTGTGTGTAGTGTGTGTAGTGTGTGTAGTGTGTGTAGTGTGTGTAGTGTGTGTGTAGTGTGTGTAGTGTGTGTAGTGTGTGTGTAGTGTGTGTAGTGTGTGTAGTGTGTGTGTGTGTGTGTGTGTGTGTGTGTGTAGTGTGTGTAGTGTGTGTGTGTGTGTGTGAGTGTGTGAGTGTGTGTGTAGTGTGTGTAGTGTGTGTGTGTGTGTGAGTGTGTGTGTAGTGTGTGTAGTGTGTGTAGTGTGTGTGTGTGTGTGTGTGTGTGTGTGTGTGTGTGTGTGTGTGAGTGTGTGTGTAGTGTGTGTAGTGTGTGTAGTGTGTGTAGTGTGTGTAGTGTGTGTAGTGTGTGTGTGTGTGAGTGTGTGTGTAGTGTGTGTAGTGTGTGTGTGTGTGTGTGTAGTGTGTGTAGTGTGTGTAGTGTGTGTAGTGTGTGTAGTGTGTGTGTGTGAGTGTGTGTGTAGTGTGTGTAGTGTGTGTAGTGTGTGTAGTGTGTGTGTGTGAGTGTGTGTGTAGTGTGTGTAGTGTGTGTAGTGTGTGTGTGTGAGTGTGTGTGTAGTGTGTGTAGTGTGTGTAGTGTGTGTGAGTGTGTGTGTAGTGTGTGTAGTGTGTGTGTGTGTAGTGTGTGTAGTGTGTGTAGTGTGTGTAGTGTGTGTGTGTGTGTGTGTGTGTAGTGTGTGTAGTGTGTGTGTGTGAAGTGTGTGTAGTGTGTGTAGTGTGTGTGAGTGTGTGTGTAGTGTGTGTGTGATAATTCACGTTTGAATGTCCACCTCCCAGGGTTCAGAGGGACAACCTGGACCAAGAGGACAACCAGGTGATGCTGTGAGTACACACACACTCACACACTCTCACACACTCTCACACACTCACACACACACTCACACACACACTCACACACACACTCACACACTCTCACTCACACACCCTCACTCTCACTCTCACTCTCACTCTCTCACTCATACACTGTCTAAATGTGTGTGTGTGCAGGGGTCCCGAGGTCTGAACGGTCCCAGAGGTCCTCCTGGACTCCCTGGTCAGCCAGTGAGTACCGTGACCTTTCACCCCTCCTTCCCTAACCCAGGTTAAACCTTCTCTCCCTAACCTCTGTCACGATGAGATGAGGTGAGATGATGAGATGAGGTGAGGTGAGATGATGAGATGAGGTGAGGTGAGATGATGAGATGAGGTGAGGTGAGATGATGAGATGATGAGATGAGGTGAGATGATGAGATGAGGTGAGGTGAGATGATGAGATGAGATGATGAGATGAGATGATGAAATGAGGTGAGATGAGGTGAGATGAGGTGAGATGAGGTGAGATGATGAGATGAGGTGAGATGAGGTGAGATAAGATGAGTTGAGGTGAGATGATGAGATGAGGTGAGATGAGTTGAGGTGAGATGGTGAGATGATGAGATGATGAGATGATGAGATGAGGTGAGATGATGAGATGAGATGAGGTGAGATGATGAGATGAGGTGAGATGATGATATGAGGTGATTCCATAGAGTTAGTACCTGTCAGTGCTAACTGGGTTTACAGTGTGTCAGGAATGCTAACTGTCTGAACAGGTGTTAGCTTGCAGGTGTTACAATGCTAATGATGCTATGCATCTGCTAGATGGACATGTGTATAAGTCCTAGTTAAACATGTGTTTGCATGTTAGCATCAGGTACATGATGCTACTTATCTAAGCATTAATTGGCTGAATATACATGTTCTAGCTGAACATATGTTAGCATGTTAACATAAGCATCAGATCTGAACTTTGTTCAAGCTAAAGATAATATCAAGATGATGCCCTCTTCCTCTCCCTCCCCCCTCTCTCCCTCCCCTCTTCCTCTCCCTCCCCCCTCTCTCCCCTCTTCTTCTCCCTCCCCCCTCTCTCCCTCCCCTCTTCCTCTCCTCGCTGTTTTCCTATCTCCCTCCCCCTCTCTCTGCCTCCCCCTCCCTCCCCCTCCCTCCCCCTCTCTCTCCCTCCCCTCTTCCTCTCTCTCTTCCTCCCCCCCTCTCTCCCTCCCCTCTTCCTCCAGGGTATCCGAGGGGTGGATGGTGTCCAGGGGTCAAAGGGTAACTTGGTGGGTACCCCTCCTCTACTCTGCCACCATGTGACCTTGGCAGGAAGTCAACACTCCTACTGTGACATCATTTCCTCTTGCTTCACAGGGCCAACCTGGGGATATAGGAGCTCCTGGCCAGCAGGGGAACCCTGGGCTCCAGGTAACACACACACCTTACACACACACACACACACACACACACACACACACACACCTTACACAAACACACACCTTACACACACACACCTTACACCCACACACACTCTGTAACTGTGTTTGTCTGTGTGTGTGTGTGTGGTGTGTGTGGTGTGTGGTGTGTGTGTGTGTGGTGTGTGTGTGTGTGTGTGTGTGTGTGTGTGGTGTGTGTGTGGTGTGTGTGTGTGTGGTGTGTGTGTGTGTGTGTGTGTGTGTGTGTGTGGTGTGTGTGTGTGGTGTGTGTGTGGTGTGTGGTGTGTGTGGTGTGTGTGTGGTGTGTGTGTGTGATGTGTGTGTGGTGTGTGGTGTGTGTGTGTGTGTGTGGTGTGTGTGTGTGGTGTGTGTGTGGTGTGTGGTGTGTGTGGTGTGTGTGTGGTGTGTGTGTGTGATGTGTGTGTGTGTGTGTGGTGTGTGTGTGGTGTGTGTGTGTGATGTGTGTGAGTGTGGTGTGTGTGTGGTGTGTGTGTGTGGTGTGTGTGTGTGTGTGTGTGGTGTGTGTGTGTGGTGTGTGTGTGGTGTGTGTGTGTGGTGTGTGTGTGGTGTGTGTGTGTGATGTGTGTGAGTGTGGTGTGTGTGTGGTGTGTGTGTGTGGTGTGTGTGTGTGTGTGTGTGTGTGGTGTGTGGTGTGTGTGTGTGGTGTGTGTGTGTGGTGTGTGTGTGTGGTGTGTGTGTGGTGTGTGTGTGTGATGTGTGTGAGTGTGGTGTGTGTGTGGTGTGTGTGTGTGGTGTGTGTGTGTGTGTGTGTGTGTGGTGTGTGGTGTGTGTGTGTGTGGTGTGTGTGGTGTGTGTGTGTGGTGTGTGTGTGTGGTGTGTGTGTGTGTGTGTGGTTTGTGTGGTGTGTGTGGTGTGTGTGTGTGTGGTGTGTGTGTGTGTGGTGTGTGTGTGTGATGTGTGTGATGTGTGTGTGGTGTGTGTGTGTGTGTGTGTGTGTGTGTGTGTGTGATGTGTGTGATGTGTGTGTGGTGTGTGTGTGTGTGTGTGATGTGTGTGTGTGTGTGTGTGTGGTGTGTGTGTGTGTGTGTGTGTGATGTGTGTGTGTTCCAGGGTTTTCCAGGTCCACAGGGTCTGGTGGGTCTGCCTGGAGAGAAGGTAGGAACTCTCACCTGAAGCATCTACAGCAGAGCGTCATGTGTGACATGTGTGTATCACATGTATGTATCACATGTGTGTATCACATGTATGTATCACATGTATGTATCACATGTATGTATCACATGTATGTATCACATGTATGTCTCACATGTATGTATAACATGTATGTATCACATGTATGTCTCACATGTATGTATCACATGTATGTATCACATGTATGTCTCACATGTATGTATAACATGTATGTATAACATGTGTGTATCACATGTATGTATCACATGTATGTATCACATGTATGTATAACATGTATGTATCACATGTATGTATCACATGTATGTATCACATGTATGTATAACATGTATGTATCACATGTATGTATAACATGTATGTATCACATGTATGTCTCACATGTATGTATAACATGTGTGTTTGTCTCTCAGGGCCCTCAAGGGAAACAGGGGGTGAAGGGGTTACCTGGCAACGATGGACCATCTGTGAGTACACACACACACTCATGTATACACACACACTCACCTCACACACTCCTGTCCACTGTCTCTGACTCTAACATGTGTGTTCTCAGGGTCACCCAGGCAGAGAGGGGACCCCGGGGGAGAAGGGGTTACCAGTAAGTCTGCGTCTGGAACACGTGTGTGTGTGTGTGTGTGTGTGTGTAACACGTATGTGTGTGTTTCCAGGGTCCTGCTGGAGTTCAGGGCCCAGTGGGATACCCAGGATCCAGGGGAGTGAAGGTAGCTCAGTATTCCATCTTCACAATACTACACAATACTACACAATACCACACAATACTACAAGATACTACACAATACCACACAATACTACAAGATACTACACAATGCCACAAAATACTACATAATACCACACACCTACACTGGTGTTTTTAGGAACCTCAGTGTTCTAAGTGAAATGTACCCTCCCTCTCCCTCCCTCCCTCTCTCCCCCTCCCCCCCTCCCCCTCTCCCCCTCCCCCCTCCACCAGGGGGCAGATGGTGTGAGGGGCATCAAGGGCAGCAAGGGGGAGAAGGTGAGATGATCCAGCTGTTCATCACCTGAACATCTACATGGACATTAACCTGTGAGGGTGTGTGTGTTCCTGTGTGTTCCTGTGTGTTCCTGTGTGTTCCTGTGTGTGTGTGTTCCTGTGTGTGTGTTCCTGTGTGTCACGGTGTGTGTGTCACGGTGTGTGTGTCACGGTGTGTGTGTTCCTGTGTGTGTGTCACGGTGTGTGTGTGTCACGGTGTGTGTGTCACGGTGTGTGTGTGTCATGGTGTGTGTGTCACGGTGTGTGTGTGTTCCTGTGTGTTCTCAGGGGGAGGATGGCTTCCCCGGATCCAAGGGGGAGATGGGGGTGAAGGGGGAGACGGGGGATTTTGGGGGGCCAGGGGGCCGGGGGGAGGATGGGCCTGAGGGGCCCAAAGGCCAGACTGGGCTGTTGGGGGAGGCTGGAGTGGCGGGACCCTCTGGAGAGAAGGTGCATCACATGATCACATCACATGATCCCATCACATGATCACATCACATGATCCCATCACATGATCACATCACATGATCCCATCACATGATCACATCACATGATCCCATCACATGATCCCATCACATCACATGATCCCATCACATGATCACATCACATGATCCCATCACATCACATGATCCCATCACATGATCGATCACATGACATGATCACATCACATGATCCCATCACATGATCGATCACATGACATGATCCCATCACATGATCACATCACATGATCACATCGCATGATCCCATCACATGATCACATCACATGATCACATCACATGATCCCATCACATGATCACATCACATGATCCCATCACATGATCACATCACATGATCACATCACATGATCCCATCACATGATCACATGATATGATCACATCACATGATCACATCACATGATCCCATCACATGATCCCATCACATGATCACATCACATGATCCCATCACATGATCGATCACATGACATGATCCCATCACATGATCACATCACATGATCCCATCACATGATCGATCACATGACATGATCCCATCACATGATCACATCACATGATCACATCGCATGATCCCATCACATGATCACATGACATGATCCCATCACATGATCCCATCACATGATCACATGATCACATCACATGATCACATCACATGATCCCGTCACATGATCCCATCACATGATCACATGACATGATCACATCACATGATCCCGTCACATGATCCCATCACATGATCACATGACATGATCCCATCACATGATCACATGACATGATCACATTGCATGATCACATGACATGATCCCATCACATGATCACATCACATGATCCCATCACATGATCCCATCATGAACAGACTCATGTTGTAGAGGCTTTGATCCAGAGCTGTCTGTGTTCATGCTGGGATGTGGTGACCTCCTCAGGGGAAGCTGGGTGTACCTGGACTACCTGGGTATCCAGGACGACAAGGACCCAAGGTGAGATACACCTGCTGGGACAAACATGCAGATGGAGGGAGAATCTACCTTCATGTTCTACTGCTGAATTCAAACTTTTGCTTGTCTGTGTGTGTGTGTGTGTGTGTGTGTGTGTGTGTCTGTGTCTGTGTGTGTGTGTGTGTCTGTGTCTGTGTGTGTGTGTGTCTGTGTGTGTCTGTGTGTGTATCTTGGTGTGTATGTCTGTGTATGTGTGTCTGTGTGTGTGTGTGTCTGTGTGTGTGTGTCTTGGTGTGTATGTCTGTGTGTGTCTGTGTGTGTGTCTGTGTGTGTGTGTCTGTGTGTATGTGTCTGTGTGTGTGTCTGTGTGTGTCTGTGTGTGTGTCTGTGTGTGTGTGTGTCTTGGTGTGTGTGTGTGTGTGTGTCCTGGTGTGTGTGTGTCTGTGTCTTGGTGTGTGTGTGTCTTGGTGTGTGTGTGTCTTGGTGTGTGTGTCTGTGTCTGTCTGTGTGTGTGTATGTGTCTGTGTGTGTGTCTGTGTGTGTCTGTGTGTGTGTCTTGGTGTGTGTGTGTGTCTTGGTGTGTGTGTGTGTGTCTTGGTGTGTGTGTGTCTGTGTCTTGGTGTGTGTGTCTGTGTCTGTCTG
>CM059314.1:307500-315000 GCA_030340665.1 Neosalanx taihuensis
TGGAGATCCTGGAGCAGTGGGTCTTTCTGGAGCAGCAGTACGTGTTGTGTCATCATTAACAACAACAACACAAAACAACAACATACAGCAACAACAACACAACTACAACAACAACCTTAGAAACACTTGTAAACAACACTGCCTTACAAAATGTTTCCCACCCCACCCTTCCACACCCTCCTTCCATCTCCCCTACCTCTCCCATGTCCCAGGGGACTAAGGGGGACCAGGGGGAGAAGGGGGACTCTGGTTCCCCGGGGGCAGCAGGGCCCCCAGGAGGCCGGGGAACAACAGGAGAGGACGGACCCAAGGGCAACTCTGTAAGACCCATACACACACTCACACACATGCATGTGCTCACACACACACACACACACACACACTCACACACACACATGCATGTGCTCACACACACAGACACACACACAGTAGCCACACTCTGCTTCTCTTCCTAGGGTCCTATTGGTTTCCCAGGAGACTCAGGACAACCTGGGGAGGCGGGGCCTAACGTGAGTCAACTTCCTGCTTCCTGTCAAGGTTGAATATGTCACGAGCAGCATGGACTGCCTCCTCCTCTTCTGACCCCTCCCTCCCTCCCCCTCCCCCCTCCTCCCTCCCTCCCCAGGGTGTAGATGGGAGTCCTGGTTCCAAGGGAAGTGCTGGAGCATCAGGCAAAGCTGTGAGTCTGTCTGACTAGACTGTCTCATATCATCATCACCCTCCAGATCCTCTTCATCACACTCACTCCACCTCCTCTCCTCCTCCCCACTCCTCCTCTCCTCCTCCTCTCCCCTCCCCTCTCCTCCTCCCCTCTCCCCCTCTCCTCTCCTTCTCTCCTCCCCTCTCCTCCCCTCTCCTCCTCCCCTCTCCTCCTCCCCTCTCCCCCTCTCCTCTCCTTCTCTCCTCCCCTCCTCCTCTCCTCCTCCCCTCCTCCTCTCCTCCTCCCCACTCCTCCTCTCCTCCTCCTCTCCCCTCTCCTCCTCCCCTCTCCCCCTCTCCTCTCCTTCTCTCCTCCCCTCTCCTCCTCTCCCCTCCCCTCTCCCCCTCCCCTCTCCTCCTCTCCCCTCCCCTCTCCTCCTCCCCTCTCCCCCTCTCCTCTCCTTCTCTCCTCCCCTCTCCTCCTCCCCTCTCCCCCTCTCCTCCTCTCTACTCCCCTCTCCCCTCCCCTCTCCTCCTCCCCTCTCCCCCTCTCCTCTCCTTCTCTCCTCCCCTCTCCTCCTCTCCTCCTCCCCTCTCCTCCTCTCCTCCTCCCCTCTCCCCCTCTCCTCTCCTTCTCTCCTCCCCTCTCCTCCTCTCTACTCCCCTCTCCTCCTCTCCTCCTCCCCTCTCCCCCTCTCCTCTCCTTCTCTCCTCCCCTCTCCTCCTCTCCTCCTCCTCTCCTCCTCCCCTCTCCCCCTCTCCTCTCCTTCTCTCCTCCTCTCTCCTCCCCTCTCCTCCTTTCTACTCCCCTCTCCCCTCCCCTCTCCTCCTCCCCTCTCCCCCTCTCCTCTCCTTCTCTCCTCCTCTCTACTCCCCTCTCCTCCTCTCCTCCTCTCCTCTCCTCCTCTCCTCCTCCCCTCTCCCCCTCTCCTCTCCTTCTCTCCTCCCCTCTCCTCCCCTCTCCTCCTCTCTACTCCCCTCTCCTCCTCTCTACTCCCCTCTCCTCCTCTCCTCCTCCCCTCTCCCCCTCTCCTCTCCTTCTCTCCTCCTCTCTACTCCCCTCTCCTCCTCTCCTCCTCCCCTCTCCCCCTCTCCTCTCCTTCTCTCCTCCCCTCTCCTCCTCTCCTCCTCCTCTCCTCCTCCCCTCTCCCCCTCTCCTCTCCTTCTCTCCTCCTCTCTCCTCCCCTCTCCTCCTCTCTACTCCCCTCTCCCCTCCCCTCCCCCCTCCCCTCTCCTCCTCCCCTCTCCAGGGTCCTCCAGGAGTTTCAGGAGAGCCAGGCCCCCCTGGTCCTCCAGGTCGCAGGGTGAGAGATGACGTCCCTCAGACTGTGTTCTGTTTCTGTGTAGCTGAACCTGATAGAACCTGTTAGAACCTGTTAGAACCTGTTAGAACCTGTTAGAACCTGTTAGAACCTGTTAGAACCTGTTAGAACCTGTTAGAACCTGCTAACCTTGTATAACCTGTACATGTTATTCTGCAGAATGACAGTGTTATTAATGAGTTTGTTCTATGACCTTTAACCCTTTTCTGCAGGGTCATCTGGGGAAACTGGGGCTTGAGGGGAAGCCGGGGATGAAGGGAGCGAAGGTAAGGGACTAGTTATGGTCAGTCTGATAAAACACGGTAACAATCTCCCAGAGTAACAGTATCCAGAGTAACAGGATCCCATGGTAACAGTATCCCAGGGTAACAGTCTGTATTTCCCAGGGTTCTCCAGGTTTCGAGGGGCTGACAGGGAAAACTGGACCAGTCGGGGGCCAAGGGAATGCTGGGAAACCTGGACTCCAGGGTCTGAGAGGAATACCTGGCCCTGCTGTGAGTCACATGGTCATCCCAGCATGTATTTACACTCACATTAGGATCCAGAGGAACTCACCACCTCTCTCTCCTCTCTCCCCCCTCTCCCTCTCCTCTTCTCTCCCCCCTCTCCCTCTCCTCTTCTCTCCCCCCTCTCCCTCTCCTCCTCCTCTCTCCCCCCTCTCCCTCTCCTCCTCTCTCCCCCCCTCTCCCTCTCCTCCTCTCTCCCTCTCCTCCCCCCCTCTCCCTCTCCTCCTCTCTCCCTCTCCTCCCCCCTCCCTGCAGGGGGAGCAGGGTTTGAATGGCCCCCCAGGACAGACCGGCCCTCCAGGACCCATGGTGAGTTTCTCCTCTCTCTCCTCAGATGTGCAGGAAACAGCCTCAGTTCTGACCTCAGTTTGACCTCTGCAGGGTCCTCCTGGGCTGCCAGGGTTGAGGGGCGACCCCGGCAGGAAGGGAGACAAGGTAACACACACACACACACACACACACACATACACACACACACACACACACATACATTCAGTTCACCAAAGTCTTGTACAAAAGCCCTCAAGTGCCTCTCTCTGTGTGTGTGTGTGTGTGTATGTGTGTGTGTGTGTGTATGTGTGTGTGTGTGTGTGTGTGTGTGTGTGTGTGTGTGTGTGTATGTGTGTGTGTGTGTGTGTGTGTGTGTGTGTGTGTGTGTGTGTGTGTATGTGTGTGTGTGTGTGTGTGTGTGTGCAGGGTCATGGAGGCCTCATAGGGCTGATTGGTCCTCCAGGGGAGATCGGAGAGAAGGGAGACAGAGGTCTGCCTGGGGGCCAGGGGCTGCAGGGTCCTAAAGGAGACCAGGTAACACACACACCTGTACACACAGCTGTACACCTGTACACACAGCTGTACACCTGTACACACACACTGCTGTAGTGTGTATATCATGTAGTGTGTGTATATATGATGTGTGTGTGATACCTGATGTGTTTCTTAGGGTCTGATGGGAGGACAAGGACCAGATGGACCACCTGGTCTTCATGGTCTCTCTGTACGTAAACAACCTAACTGTATAACCTCCCCTCTAGCTCCTCCCCTACTGTATAACCCCTCCCCTAACTCCTCCCCTAAGGGTTAACCTTAATCTTTCTTCGTCTCTCTCAGGGTGCAGTTGGACAGAAAGGCTCCAAAGGAAATCAGGTAACACACTCACACACACACACACACATACACACACATACATATACACACTCATACACACACAACCCCAAAGAGTCCAATAAATGATTTCAAAAACCTGCCTGTATATGGTCTGTGTGTGTTTGTGTGTGGTCTGTGTGTGAGTGTGTGTGTGGTCTGTGTGTGTGTGTGTGTGGTCTCTGTGTGTGGTCTGTGTGTGTGTGTGGTCTGTGTGTGTGTGTGTGTGTGTGGTCTGTGTGTGTGTGTGTGTCTGCAGGGTTCTGTTGGTCCCAGAGGAGATACAGGTCCTGCTGGCCCTCCAGGACCACCTGTAAGTCCCAACACCTCATCTCCTAGCCCCCTATCCTCCTGTCTCCTATCCTCCTAGCTCCTAGCCCCCTACCCTCCTGTCTCCTCTCCTCCTAGCTCCTAGCCCCCTACCCTCCTGTCTCCTCTCCTCCTAGCTCCTAGCCCCCTATCCTCCTGTCTCCTATCCTCCTAGCTCCTAGCCCCCTATCCTCCTGTCTCCTATCCTCCTAGCTCCTAGCCCCCTATCCTCCTGTCTCCTATCCTCCTAGCTCATAGCCCCCTATCCTCCTGTCTCCTATCCTCCTAGCTCCTAGCCCCCTATCCTCCTGTCTCCTCTCCTCCTAGCTCCTAGCCCCTATCCTCCTGTCTCCTATCCTCCTAGCTCCTAGCCCCCTATCCTCCTGTCTCCTATCCTCCTAGCTCCTAGCCCCCTATCCTCCTGTCTCCTCTCCTCCTAGCTCCTAGCCCCCTATCCTCCTGTCTCCTATCCTCCTAGCTCCTAGCCCCCTATCCTCCTCTCTCCTCCTAGCTCCTAGCCCCCTATCCTCCTGTCTCCTCTCCTCCTAGCTCCTAGCCCCCTATCCTCCTCTCTCCTCTCCTCCTAGCTCCTAGCCTGTCCCATCTGAGGGGGTTGTTGTGGTTTGCAGGGTGGAGCAGCCGCTGGCCTGGTCTCTCTCCCACAGCGAGGGAGGAGGAGGAGGGAGCACTGGGCTGTGGACGGCACCAGGCTGGAGGGGGGGGAGGAGGAGAGGGAGGAGGAGGGAGCAGAGGAGGACGGGATGCAGGCGGAGGAGGCAGGGGGGGAGGTGATGGAAGAGGTGTTTGCATCGCTGTCGTCTATGAGGTCTGAGGTGGAGGGCTTGAGGACTCCACTGGGGACCTTTCACAGTCCTGCTAGAACCTGCAAGGAGCTGCAGCTCTGTCACCCTCAGCTACCTGACGGTACACACACACCTGAACACACCTGGACACACCTGAACACACCTGGACACACCTGAACACACCTGGACACACCTGAACACCCGAACACTCCTGAACACCCGAACACTCCTGAACACACCTGAACACTCCTGAACATACCTGAAACACACCTGGACACCCGAACACTCCTGAACACACCTGAACACACCTGAACACTCCTGAACATACCTGAAACACACCTGGACACACCTGAGACACACCTGAACACACCTGAACACACCTGGACACACCTGGACACCCGAACACTCCTGAACACACCTGAACACACCTGAACACACCTGAACATACCTGAAACACACCTGGACACACCTGAGACACACCTGGACACACCTGAACACCCGAACACTCCTGAACACACCTGAACACACCTGAACATACCTGAAACACACCTGAACACTCCTGAACGCTCCTGAACACTCCTGAACACACCTTAACACACCTGAACACACCTGAACACACCTGAACACCCGAACACTCCTGAACACACCTGAACACACCTGAACACACCTGAACACTCCTGAACACACCTGAACATACCTGAAACACACCTGGACACACCTGAGACACACCTGAACACACCTGAACACACCTGAACACACCCGAACACTCCTGAACACACCTGAACACTCCTGAGACACACCTGAACACACCTGAACACACACACCTATAGATCTGTACACCGGTGCATACACACCCTATTTGTCTCTCTGTCTGTCTGACTGACTGACTCCTCCCCCCTCAGGTGAGTACTGGATCGACCCAAACCAGGGTTGTCATAGAGACTCTTTCAAGGTGTTCTGTAACTTCACTGCGGAGGGGGAGACCTGCCTGTACCCAGATAAGAAGTTTCAGTCGGTGAGACACACACACACACCACACTCACACACCACACACACCATACACATCATCACTGAAGATGACGATTCTGGTGATGGTGATGATGATGATGATGATGATGATGATGATGATGTTTCAGGTCAGACTGAGCAGCTGGAAGGGGGAGAAGCCTGGCAGCTGGTACAGCAGCTTCAAGAGGGGCAAAGAGGTACAGCAGTGTGTGTGAGTGCAGGGTGGGTGTGTGTGTGAGTGTGTGTGTGTGTGTGTGTGTGAGTGCAGTGTGTGTGTGTGTGTTTGTGAGTGTGTGTGTGTGTGTGTGTGTGTGTGTGTGTGTGTGCAGGGTGGGTGTGTGTGTGTGAGAGTGTGTGTGTGAGTGTGTGTGTGTGTAGGGTGTGTGTGTGAGTGTGTGTGTGTGTAGGGTGTGTGTGTGTCCCAGTGCAGTGTGTGTGTTTCCAGTAAGTGCCCCTCCCCCTCCCCCAGTTCTCCTATGTGGGCGTGGCTGGGATGGAGGTGGACGTGGTCCAGATGGTCTTCCTGCGCCTGCTGAGCGCCGGGGCGAGACAGAGCTTCACCTTCCTGTGTCAGAACACTGTGGGCTGGCGTGATGCCTCCCTCTCCCTGCAGAGGGCGCTACGCTTCAGAGCCAGCAGTGGGGAGGAGCTCACTCACCACACACACTACATCACTGCCACACAGGACGGCTGTCAGGTAGGCTAGGCTAAGGTGGGGTGGACAGTGTGTGTGTGCAGGTGTGTGTGTGTGTGCAGGTCTAGACATATTAGTGATATCTGAACGTGTGTGTGTGTGTGTGTGTGTGTGTGTCCAGGCTGGGTCTGGTCAGAGCAGCACTGAGCTGCTGGTTGAGGTCCCTCAGGCCTCTCTGCTGCCCCTGCTGGATGTTGCTGTGAACGACTTCAGCAACAGCAACCAGAAGTTCGGCTTCCAGGTCGGACCTGTCTGCTTCAGCGGCTGAGCTGAACGGGAGGGTCACCAAGAGGTCACCGAGAGGTCACCGGGAGGGTCACCGGGGGGGTCACCGGGGGGGTCACCGGGGGGGGTCACCGGACACATAACAAGGACATTTTACTGACATATTTATAATTCCGTTTCATTGACAACAGTGTTAAACATACACAGCACGCACACAACACAACACACTTTCACACACACACACAACACAACACACTCACACACACAACACAACACACACAACACACTCACCAACATGCACTCACATTTTCTTTGAATCACATATTACTGACATGTCAGTTGACGTTCAGTGAAAACACCTTCAACCTTGATCCCTCCTTCTTCATCTTTCATCCTTTATCTTCCTTCATTATCCTTCTTCATCTTTCATCCTTTATCTTCCTTCATTATCCTTCTTCATCCTTCATCCTTTATCTTCCTTCATTATCCTTCTTCATCTTTCATCCTTTATCTTCCTTCATTATCCTTCTTCGTCCTTCCTTCCTTCATCCTTCCTTCGTCCTTCCTTCGTCCTTCCTTCGTCCTTCCTCCATACTTCCTTCATCCTTCGTTCATCCATTTTCAGGTCCCTCAGCTGTTTTCATTGTATTGAAAGTTTGTGTTGTATTTTGTTGATGATGTTGTTTGTGTTTGACTGTAACTTGTCATGGTGCTATAGAACAGCTGTATAATATCCACAGGGAGAGGGGCATTCTGGGAAATTTGAGTTTTATTTTCTTTGGAATCAATCTGTTCACGTTTTAAAAAACAATAATACATTGTCATTGTGTTTGTATTTTATTATTTTATTTAAT
>CM059314.1:320000-330000 GCA_030340665.1 Neosalanx taihuensis
GACAGGTGTGTGACCCCCCCCCCCCCTCCACAGGTGAAGCAGCATGCTCATGCCAGAGTCCACTGTGCAGAAGAGAGCAGGAACGACTATGCTGCCTACCTGCAGAAATACAACAAGGAGCAACACAGCTTCTACTACACAGAGATCCCTCTGGTGTTCAACGTGAGACACACACACACACACACACTAGCAGAAGGATCCCTGCAGGTGTGTGTATACAGTATGTGTGTGTGTGTGTGTGTTTAGAAGCTCCAGGACATGGATGAGCGGCGTGGCACCAGGTTGGCTGAAGGTTACCTCCAGCTGGCAGAGACAGAGCGCGGCGTCACAGCCATCATCTCTCGCTGTCTGGACGGCATCGCCAACGCAGCGGGCAGAAGCAGCCCTGCACAGGTGTGTGAGGGGGAGGGGCACCTGTGTGTGTGTGTGTGAGGGGGCGGGGCACCTGTGTGTGTGTGAGGGGGCGGGGCACCTGTGTGTGTGTGTGTGTGTGTGAGGGGGCGGGGCACCTGTGTGTGTGTGTGTGTGTGTGAGGGGGCGGGGCACCTGTGTGTGTGTGTGAGGGGGCGGGGCACCTGTGTGTGTGTGTGTGTGAGGGGGCGGGGCACCTGTGTGTGTGTGTGTGTTCTGTCTCAGCTCACTTGTCACACTGCAGATCAACAGGTTCAAATCCCTTCTGAATAACACAGATGAAACGTGTTAAATGGAAATATCCTGATTGTGTGTGTGTGTGTATACCTGTGTGTGTGTGTGTGTGTGTGTGTGTGTGTAGGACTCCATGCTCCTGGTGGAACAGCATAAATCTGGTTTTGAGCGTCCAGCAGAGGTGGAGTTTGAGGACTACAGCCAGTCAGCGAGGCCCCCTGAGGGCCCCAAGACCAAGCCCAAACTGTGGCCCTTCATTAAGAAGAACAAGGTACCTCCCAAGGCCCCTAACCCTCCCAGGGCCCCTAACCATCCTAGGGCCCCTAACCCTCCCAGGGCCCCTAACCATCCTAGGGCCCCTAACCCTCCCAGGGCCCCTAACCATCCTAGGGCCCCTAACCCTCCCAGGGCCCCTAACCCTCCCAGGGCCCCTAACCCTCCCAGGGCCCCTAACCATCCTAGGGCCCCTAACCCTCCTAGGACCCCTAACCCTCCTAGGGCCCCTAACCTTCCCAGGGCCCCTAACCCTCCTAGGGCCCCTAACCTTCCCAGGGCCCCTAACCCTCCTAGGGCCCCTAACCCTCCTAGGGCCCCTAACCCTCCCAGGGCCCCTAACCCTCCCAGGGCCTCCTAAGGCTAACCCTCCCTGTCTGTACTGGGGGGACCTAGACCTGAATGTTGCCTCCCATTCATGTTCTGTAGAAGTCATGTGACTCAGTATCTTAACACAGCTATCTTAACACAGCTATCTGAACACAGCTATCTTAACACAGCTATCTTAACACAGCTATCTGAACACAGCTATCTGAACACAGCTATCTTAACACAGCTATCTGAACACAGCTATCTGAACACAGCTATCTTAACACAGCTATCTGAACACAGCTATCTGAACACAGCTATCTGAACACAGCTATCTGAACACAGCTATCTGAACACAGCTATCTTAACACAGCTATCTGAACACAGCTATCTGAACACAGCTATCTGAACACAGCTATCTGAACACAGCTATCTTAACACAGCTATCTGAACACAGCTATCTGAACACAGCTATCTTAACACAGCTATCTTAACACAGCTATCTTAACACAGCTATCTGAACACAGCTATCTGAACACAGCTATCTGAACACAGCTATCTTAACACAGCTATCTGAACACAGCTATCTGAACACAGCTAGCACACAGTTAGCAGGGACAACCAGGTACAACACACTTCATGGTACCAACAGTTTTTTTCTTCTTAATTTGTGCACAGAGAGGCACACAAACACACACACACAAACACACAAATACACAGACACACACACAAACACACTTTCCTCTCACACACACAAACACAGACACACATGCAAACACACACTCCTCTCACACACACATTCCAGACATGTCTGAATCCACACTTGCCTGAAGGGCTTTCCTGCACGGACTTGAACTTCACATTCCATGTTGCGTGTGTGAGAGAGGTGTGTGTGTGTGTGTGTGTGTGTGTGTGTGTGTGTGTGAGAGAGGTGTGTGTGTGTCTCACTCTGTGTTTGTGCAGGGTGAGGTTAGAATGTAAGTTGTATGTTAGTATGACACGTGTGTTTTCTATTCTGTTCCCAGATGTCGCATGGTGATAAAAACATGGTAATGGTCTCTACAGTTACTGTTACCATGGTGAACTGGTTGTTAGGGGCAAAATACTGATCTGGGTTCGTGGTTGGTTGTGATTTGATGGTTCTTTTATGGTTTGAACCAATCACAAACAGCTAATCCTGCCATTTAACCTCCCCTCTCTCCCACTCTCTCGCTTTTTCAAATCTTTATCCATGAATCTCCTCCCCTTTCCTCCCCCACTTCACCCCTCCCCCTCCTCGATCCATCCAACAGCTTCATCTCTTGGTGTGTGGTGGTAGTGTAGGTGTGAGCTATCCACCACTGTTAATGCAACTCAAACTTGATATGTGTGTGTGCGTGTGGTGTGTGTTCGTGGTGTGTGTGTGTGTATGGTGTGTGTGTGTGTGGTGTGTGGTGTGTGTATGGTGTGTGTGTGTGTGGTGTGTATATGGTGTGTGTGTGTCCAGCCCCCCCCAGCAGAGGACTACTCCCACCTTCCTCCAGAGCAGAGAAGGAAGAGACTGCAGGCCAGGGTTGATGACATCACCAAGGACCTACAGAAGGAGACAGACCAGAGGTGTGACATCATCATCAGAAGACAAACCTGTAACCATGGTATCCAGAGACACTTGAGGGACAATTACAAAATAATCTGTCTGTTTTCATCCCTCTCCTCCTCTCCTCCTCCTCTCCTCCTCCTCCTCTCCTCCTCCTCTCCCCTCCTCCTCTCCTCTCCCCTCCTCCCTTCCTCCTCTCTTCCTCCTCCTCTCTTCCTCCTCCTCTTCCCCCTCAGTGAGGCACTAGAGAAGATGAAGAGTGTGTACCAGCAGAATCCTGCTCTGGGGGATCCAGCCAGCCTGGAGCCTCAGATCTGTCACACCTCTCAGACCCTGAGCAGGCTAAGGGGAGAGCTGAGCAAGTATGAGGTACACACACACACACACACACACCACACACACCGCACAACCACCACACAACCACCACCCACACACACACACACACCGCACAACCACCACCCACACACCGCACACACACACACACACACACACACTACACACACACACACACCACACACACACCACACAACCACCACACACACACCACACACACACCGCACACACACACACACCACACACACACACCACACACACACCGCACAACCACCACACACACCGCACACACACACAAACAGAATACAAACAGACAGAGAGTGGACTTCATGCTTGTGTGTGGTGGTTGTGTGGTGTGTGTGTGGTGGTTGTGCGGTGTGTGTGTGTGTGGTGTGTGTTGCAGTCATGGCTGTCGGAGGCTTTTGGAGAGGACTCAACCAGCAACAACCATCGACACAGGTGTGTTAATGTGTGAGAGACAGAAGGTGTTTTGTGTATTTTTGTATACTCTGTATATTGTTGTGTTTGATGTACATGTGTGCATCTGCAGCACAGTAACAGAAGAAGCCTTCCAGAACATTTACTCAGAGTTTGATGACGACTTTGATGATGTGGAGGTTCCTGTAGGACAGTGTACTGCTCTTTACACCTTCCAGGGTAAGAAGTCACACACATGCTAACTAGCTAACTGTTACTACAGGAACACATGCTAACTAGCTAACTGCTACTACAGGAACACATGCCAACTAGCTAACTGCTACTACAGGAACACATGCTAACTAGCTAACTGCTACTACAGGAACACATGCCAACTAGCTAACTGCTACTACAGGAACACATGCCAACTAGCTAACTGCTACTACAGGAACACATGCCAACTAGCTAACTGCTACTACAGGAACACATGCCAACTAGCTAACTGCTACTACAGGAACACATGCCAACTAGCTAACTGCTACTACAGGAACACATGCCAACTAGCTAACTGCTACTACAGGAACACATGCCAACTAGCTAACTGCTACTACAGGAACACATGCCAACTAGCTAACTGCTACTACAGGAACACATGCTAACTAGCTAACTGCTACTACAGGAACACATGCTAACTAGCTAACTGCTACTACAGGAACACATGCTAACTAGCTAACTGCTACTACAGGAACACATGCCAACTAGCTAACTGCTACTACAGGAACACATGCCAACTAGCTAACTGCTACTACAGGAACACATGCTAACTAGCTAACTGCTACTACAGGAACACATGCTAACTAGCTAACTGCTACTACAGGAACACATGCTAACTAGCTAACTGCTACTACAGGAACACATGCCAACTAGCTAACTGCTACTACAGGAACACATGCCAACTAGCTAACTGCTACTACAGGAACACATGCCAACTAGCTAACTGCTACTACAGGAACACATGCCAACTAGCTAACTGCTACTACAGGAACACATGCCAACTAGCTAACTGCTACTACAGGAACACATGCCAACTAGCTAACTGCTACTACAGGAACACATGCCAACTAGCTAACTGCTACTACAGGAACACATGCCAACTAGCTAACTGCTACTACAGGAACACATGCCAACTAGCTAACTGCTACTACAGGAACACATGCCAACTAGCTAACTGCTGTGTGTGTCCAGGCTCCAGTGAGGGCACCATCTCCGTCCAGCAGGGGGAGCAGCTGAGCGTGATGGAACAGGATAAAGGAGATGGCTGGATCAGAGTTCAGAAAGCCAATGGAGATGAGGGCTACATCCCTTCATCTTACACACAGTAACACACAGTAACACATTGTAACACACACACAGTCACACAGTAACACACACATAGTTACACACACATTTACACACAGTAAAATACCCAGTAACACACACACAGTAACACACAGTAACACACACACAGTAACACACAGTAACACACTGTAACACACACACAGTCACACAGTAACACACACAGTTACACATCTACACACAGTAAAGTTCCCAGTAACACACAGTAACACACAGTAACACACACACAGTAACACACAGTAACACACACTGTAACACACAGTAAAATACCCAGTAACACACACAGACAGGGATTCATGTGGCTCAGCAGTTAAGGTGTTGGACTACTGATCGGAAGGTTGCAAGTTCAAATCCCGGCTGTGCCAACATCATGTTGTGTTCTTGGGCAAGGCACTTCCCCCTGCTTGCCTAGGGAATGTCCCTGTACTTGATGTAAGTCGCTCTGGATAAGAGAGTCTGATAAATGACTAAAATGTACAGTAACACACAGTCTTATAGTCAGTAACACACACAGTAACACACTCATGAAGTTATCCTTCCACTAATGTGTTCTAGTCTTGTCCTGTTCTCCTGTGTGGTTCCTCTGGGTTCTTCTGGGTTCTATGGGGGTTAAGCTGCTTCTATTCTCATGTTAGGAGAACCATCACTGTCTGTCTGGTTACAACCTTTCTAGATTTACCTTCTCACTGCAAACTCCTCCTCTCTCCTCTCTCTCTCTCTTTCCCCTCCTCCTCCTCTCTCCTCCCTCTCTCTCCCCTCCTCCCTCTCGTTTACATTTACATGTATTCATTTATCAGACGCTTTTATCCAAGGTGACTTCCAAGAGAGAGCTTTACAAAAGAGCATCGGTCACTGAGCATAGCAACGTGATAGACCCCAAAGATAGCGGGCTTATATATTATGAAACATAAGAGCATAAGAGCATTCAGCCGAACAGTTTACAAATTTAAGACGGGTACCTCCGATGGGCAATAGTCTACTTGTAGGAAGCAAACAACAACAGCAGCAGTGCACCTGACAGTGAGGACCAAAAACCTCTGCAGGTTCAGGACCATCAAAAAGACAACAGGTCCCCCAGTAGGAATCATCATGACCCTGAGGGAGAGGCTGTTATTAGGACCAACTGATATCCCTAAATGCCATTGAACGCTCTCCCTCTCTCTCCCCTCCTCTCTCGCTCCCTCTCCCCTCCTCTCTGCCCTCCTCTCCCTCTCTCCCCTCCTCTCTGCCCTCCTCTCTCTCTCTCCCCTCCTCTCTGCCCTCCTCTCTCTCTCTCCCCTCCTCTCTCTCTCTCCCCTCCTCTCTCCCCTCCTCCCTCTCTCTCTCCCTCCTATCTAGAAATATGCAGATCAGATAGGACATTCTGTTTTTAAGATTATATATTATCGATATATCAACTGTAAATTATATTTTTTAAACTTATATGTCATGTATTTACGTATCAATTTGTGAAAATCTGGAAATAATTATTTCATAAATCATTAAATGTATTTGTCACCTTTGCATCACATTTTAAAATCATTTATTTTGTTATTAAATATTGTCATTAGTCAGAAACATACATTTCAAAGGAATACAGTACATACCACAAGTGAACACATTCTGTCACCACACACACACACACACACACACACACACACACACACACTCACACACATATATTCAAACACACACACACACACTAGAAAATACATGAGTAGTAAAGAGTCAGAGTTGTAGGGGTCTAGATCACTAGGGTCCAGGGTCACTAGGTTCCAGGGTCACTAGGGTCCAGGGTCACTAGGGTCCAGGGTCACTAGGGTCAGAGGTCACTAGGGTCCAGGGTCACTAGGGTCAGAGGTCACTAGGGTCCAGGGTCACTAGGGTCCAGGGTCACTAGGGTCAGAGGTCACTAGGGGTCAGAGGTCACTAGGGGTCAGGGCTCAAGGCCTCCATGGGCTCCAGTTTGTTGGAGAGCACATTGAGGATGTTGTCAAACTTGCTGTAGCGTTCAGGCCGGCTGGCTCCTGACCCTTGACCCCAGAACAGCCTCAGAGCAAACTCTGTCTGGAACGCCTCCAGTAGCTCCGGGATTGGTTGCCAGCCACCTGTCAATCACACAGCATCAGCCAATCAGACTGATTGTGAACGTACCTGTCAGTGGTGTGTGTGTGTGTGTGTGTGTGTGTGTACCTGTCAGTAGTGTGTGTGTACCTGTCAGTATTGTATGTGTACCTGTCAGTAATGTGTGTGTGTGTACCTGTCAGTATTGTGTGTAACAGTCAGTATTGTGTGTGTACCTGTCAGTAGTGTGTGTGTACCTGTCAGTATTGTGTGTGTAACAGTCAGTATTGTGTGTGTAACAGTCAGTATTGTGTGTGTAACAGTCAGTATTGTGTGTGTAACAGACAGTATTGTGTGTGTACCTGTCAGTATTGTGTGTGTACCTGTCAGTATTGTGTGTGTAACAGTCAGTATTGTGTGTGTAACAGTCAGTAGTGTGTGTGTACCTGTCAGTATTGTGTGTGTACCAGTCAGTAGTGTGTGTGTACCTGTCAGTAGTGTGTGTGCGTGCTCCTGGTACTGGGGTGCTAGCGAGGCAAGACTGCGTGCTGATTGGAGGATGTCAAAGATCAGCTGACAGCCCTCGTCCGAGTGTTCCACTAGCTCCTCCCCCTCCATCAGCATCAGCAGAGGAACAAGGTGAGGAACAGAGACTGGAGTCTGCACTACTGAGACTACACACACACACACACACGGTGTACACACACACACGGTGTACACACACACACGGTGTACACACACACATACGGTGTACACACACACACACACACGGTGTACACACAGGCACACAGTGTACACACACACGGTATAGACACACACACACGGAATAGTTATACACACAGACAGTATACACACATGTTGTATACACACGTTACACGTGTGCTCTAACACACCGTCTCCGTGGTTCAGGGCCTTCATGAAGGGGCGGAGCTTCTTCTCTAACAGCACAGCTGTTTCAGTCTGACTCCGCCTCAGATTCCTCCAAGTCTTTTCCAGCCTCAGAACCTACACACACACGCACACACACATACACACACATCTGATTTACACACTCCTGACGTGTGTCTATAGTGTATGTATTATGTTTGATGTGTGTGTTGTGTGTGGTGTGTGTGTGTGTGTGTGTGTGTGTGTGTGTGTGTGGTGTGTGTGTGTGTGTACCTGGGGCATCTCCAGAGCTTTCATCACAGCAGAGAAGGCATACAGGTCATGGGCGTGGCTTCTGAGGGCCTCAGCCAATAGGATGACCTTATGCAGCACTGCTGACCTTTGACCTACGCTGCCGGTACACCCCAGGATATCCACGGCAACGCCCAGAGCTAAGAGATGATGTCTGTAGGGAGGAGAGGACACATCCTGAGCAAAGAGGTGTGTATAGTGTGGATATATAGTGTGTGTGTGTGTGTAGTGTGTGTAGTGTGTATAGCATGTATAGTGTGTGTGTGTGTGTGTGTTTAGTGTGTATAGCGTGTATAGTGTGGATATGTAGTGTGTGTGTGTGTGTGGTGTGTGTAGTGTGTGTAGTGTGTGTGTGTGTAGTGTGTATAGCATGTATAGTGTGTGTGTGTGTGTGTGTGTGTGTGTGTTTAGTGTGTATAGCATGTATAGTGTGTGTGTGTGTGTGTGTGTGTGTTTAGTGTGTATAGCATGTATAGTGTGTGTGTGTGTGTGTACACCTCTCCAGTAGATCTTGTCTCAGCTGGCGTCCATGAGGCAGCAGAATAAGCTCCAGTCCAGATTTAACTCCCATGATCCTCTTCTGCTCCTCTGTTACACCAACCATCCTCAACACCTGGAGCATCATGGGATAGCAGTCTGGTCACCCTCCACAACCTCACCCCCTCCCCAACCTCACACCTCCCCAACCTCACCCCTACCCAACCTCACCCCCTCCCCAACCTCACACCTCCCCAACCTCACCCCTACCCAACTACACCCCTACCCAACCTCACCCCTACCCAACCTCACCCCTACCCAACCTCACACCTCCCCAACCTCACCCCTACCCAACCTCACCCCCTCCCCAACCTCACACCTCCCCAACCTCACCCCTACCCAACTACACCCCTACCCAACCTCACCCCTACCCAACCTCACCCCTACCCAACCTCACACCTCCCCAACCTCACCCCTACCCAACCTCAACCCTACCCAACCTCACCCCTACCCAGTAGTCACTATAATAAGAACAGTTGTATAGAATGTACCTGGCAGTCGACACTGAGCATGTGCAGGGCGGTGTTGTGGGCGTGAGCCTGGCTGAACAGCTGCTTCAGATGCAGCAGGACTGACGGCTCCAGAGGACGACTGCTGTCTGGAAGCAGCAGAGACTGGAAGCTGCTCAGCTGGAAGCAGGACTCTGACTCCACCTGAGGGACACATCACTGCAGGCTCACCATCCATCTACTGTAGACAGGCAGACAAGAAGGCAGACAGACAGGCAGACAGAGAGACAGACAGACAGACAGACAGACATGCAGACAGACAGGAAGGCAGACAGACAGACAGACAAGAAGGCAGACAGGCAGGCAGGCAGACAGAGAGACAGACAGACAGACAGACAGACAGGCAGACAGACAGGAAGGCAGACAGACAGGAAGGCAGACAGACAGACAGGAAGGCAGACAGACAGGCAGACAGACAGGCAGACATGCAGACAGACATGCAGACAGACAGGAAGGCAGACAGACAGACAGGAAGGCAGACAGACAGACAGACAGGCAGACATGCAGACAGACAGGAAGGCAGACAGACAGGAAGGCAGACAGACAGGCAGACAGACAGACAGGCAGACATGCAGACAGACAGGAAGGCAGACAGACAGACAGGCAGACAGGAAGGCAGACAGACAGACAGGCAGACAGGAAGGCAGACAGGCAGACAGACAGACAGGCAGACAGACATGCAGACAGACAGGCAGGCAGACAGGCAGGCAGGCAGACATGCAGACAGACAGACAGACAGGCAGACAGGAAGGCAGACAGGCAGGCAGACAGACAGACAGGCAGA
>CM059314.1:340000-342500 GCA_030340665.1 Neosalanx taihuensis
TGCCTCCCTGTCTGTCTGTCTGCCTTCCTGTCTGTCTGTCTGTCTGTCTGCCTGCCTGTCTGTCGACTCCACATGTTAAATCTGGCACTGGGTTTGTCTACCTGCTTCCTGGTGTATTTCCATAGTAATTTCCATAGCAACCATAGCAATATGGAGACAGCATGTAGGTCACAGGTGTCATGATAAGAAAATAACCTGATGATCAGAGAGAGATGGAGAGAGTGAGGGAGAGAGAGGAGAAGAAGAGAGAGAGGGAGAGGAAGAGAGACAGAGAGAGAGAAGAGAGGACAGAAAGAAAGGGAGGGGGAGAGAGGAGAGGAAGAGAGAGAGAAAGATGGAGAGAGTGAGGGAGAGAGAAAGAAAGATAAAGATAAAAAGAGAGAGGGAAAGAGACAGAGAAGAGAGGACAGAAAGAGAGGGAGGGGGAGGGAGAGGAGAAAAAAGGGAGAGGAGGAGAGAGAGAGAGAGACTGATACAGAGAGTTCCTCTACTCCAGTCATGGGTTCCAGTCACAAAGTGGGGAAGTCCTGCTAATAGATTAGATGGATCAGAATGTGAGTGTTTGTGTGTGTGTGTGTGTGTGTGTGTGTGTGTGTGTGGGTGTGTAACTCTGGGGAATCCTATGGTGACGAGTTTGAGAAATATCCTGTGAACTCATGTGCTCTATTAATACCTTCTGTCACACACACACACCTACACAGACACACACAAACCTACACAGACACACACAAACCTACACACACACCGACATACACAAAACACACACGTAGTTATGTGAGTAATAGTTTCAGTCAGAACTCATTATTTCCTATATTCTTTACTTACTGTTCCTCATTTCACATTGCTGAGCAGACAGACACACACACACACACACTCAGACACACTCATGTGTGCATGCATTCATACACACCACACACACTTGCATACACACCAGACACACACTTGCATACACACCACACACACAAGCATACACACCACACACACAAGCATACACACCACACACATGTATACACACCACACACACATGTATACACACCACACACACATGTATACACACCACACACACAAGCATACACACCACACACACAAGCATACACACCACACACACATGCATACACACCACATATCTGCCTGGCAGGAAGCTGCACTCTGCAAATGAGTTCATGTTTGTTTCAGTTTGGGACAGGGAGTGATTTAACTAAATCCAAGTCTATGTGTGTATGGTGTTGGTGTGTGTGTATGGTGTGTGTGGTGTGTGTATGGTGTTGGTGTGTGTGTATGGTGTGTGTGGTGTGTGTATGGTGTTGGTGTGTGTGTATGGTGTGCGTGTTGTGTGTGCATCATGTGTGCATGGTGTTGGTGTGTGTGCATCATGTGTGTGTGGTGTTGGTGTGTGTGTGTATCGTGTGTGTGTTGTGTGTGCATCATGTGTGCATGGTGTTGGTGTGTGTGTGTGTGTGTATCGTGTGTGTGTTGTGTGTGCATCATGTGTGCATGGTGTTGGTGTGTGTGTGTGTTGTGTGTATGGTGTGTGTGTTGTGTGTGCATCATGTGTGTTTGGTGTTGGTGTGTGTGTGCATGGTGTGTGTGTTGTGTGTACGGTGTGTGTGCATCATGTGTGTAGTTCCTGTGTTTGAAGAACATCAGGGTGTTCCTGACTGTGTGTCAGGACAGATTCCACCTTCACAAGACCGAGCTGTTTGAAGCCTTCGACCTGTTCGACGTCCGAGACTTTGGAAAGGTGTGTGTGTGTGTCTTTCTATATGTGTGTGTGTGTGTGTACTGTACATGGTGGGTGTGTGTACTGTATGTGATGTGTGTGTATGTGTACCGTACATGATGTGTGTGTGTATGTGTACCGTACATGATGTGTGTGTGTATGTGTACCGTACATGATGTGTGTGTATGTGTACTGTACATGGTGTGTGTGACTATGTGTGTGTATTGCAGGTGATTGGCACCTTGTCTGTTTTATCTCACTCCCCCATCGCCATACAAAGAGGATTCCAGTAAGTATCTTGGTCCCTAACCCTGGCCCCTGACCCCTGACCTTGACCCCTGACCTTGACCCCTGACCTTGACCCCTGACCTTGACCCCTGCACCTGTCTTGTTAGACCATTCCCTTTGGAGGGCTGTGTGGCTGATGATGACATCTACGATGGACTCTCAGACCAGATGGAGTAAGTATGTGTGTGTGAGTGTGTGTGTGTGTGTGTGTGTGAGACAGACAGTATAGCTGCAGTGTATCCTATCCTCTCTGATGTGTGTCTGCAGTGACACTGTGGAGGAAGATGAAGATCTGTACGACTGCGTGGAGGATGAGGAAGATGAGGGAGATGAGATCTACGAAGATCTGATGAGAGACGAGAAACCTGCTGAGACGGTACACACACACACCACACACACACACACACACACCCCACACACCACACCACACACACACCACACACGCTCATGGGTGTGTTCAGGCAGTGTGTGTGTGTCCAGCAGCAGAAGCAG
>CM059314.1:345000-380000 GCA_030340665.1 Neosalanx taihuensis
TGTGTGTGTGTGTGTGTGTGTGTGTGTGTTTGTGTGTGTGTGTAACAGGAACTTTTGAAACACACTACCAACGCCACAGAGAAGGAGAATCTGAGAACAGCACTGGACGCAATGAGGGTGAGACAACAACCCTAACACAACCCTAACACAACCCTAACACAACCCTAACCCTAACCAGAGCAGGTGGTCATGGTGTTCATGCTGTAGTGTGTGTCTACGTGTGTGTCTACATGTGTGTGTTAGGATTTGGCTCAGTGTGTGAACGAGGTGAAGAGAGATAATGAGATCATCAGACAAATCACTGCCTTCCAGCTTTCTATAGAAAACATGGTAAGAACCCCACTGAGATGTTACTGCAGAACATGAGAACACTGAGATGATACTGCAGAACATGAGGAACACTGAGATGTTACTGCAGAACATGAGAACACTGAGATGATACTGCAGAACATCAGAACACTGAGATGATACTGCAGCACATGACGAACACTGAGATGATACTGCAGCACATGACGAACACTGAGATGTTACTGCAGAACATGAGAACACTGAGATGATACTGCAGAACATCAGAACACTGAGATGATACTGCAGCACATGAGGAACACTGAGATGATACTGCAGAACATGAGAACACTGAGATGATACTGCAGAACATGAGAACACTGAGATGTTACTGCAGAACATGAGAACACTGAGATGATACTGCAGAACATCAGAACACTGAGATGATACTGCAGCACATGACGAACACTGAGATGATACTGCAGCACATGACGAACACTGAGATGTTACTGCAGAACATGAGAACACTGAGATGATACTGCAGAACATGAGAACACTGAGATGATACTGCAGAACATGACGAACACTGAGATGATACTGCAGAACATGAGAACACTGAGATGATACTGCAGAACATGACGAACACTGAGATGATACTGCAGAACATGAGAACACTGAGATGATACTGCAGAACATGAGAACACTGAGATGATACTGCAGAACATGAGAACACTGAGATGATACTGCAGAACATGAGAACACTGAGATGATACTGCAGAACATGAGAACACTGAGATGATACTGCAGAACATGAGAACACTGAGATGTTACTGCAGACACATTTGAACATTTTCACTGAATTACTAAACATTAATTGTAGACTAAACATTCAATGATGTCCTCCTGCCCCCCTGCCCTCCTGCCCTCCTGCCCTCCTGCCCCCTGCCTTCCTGCCCCCTGCCCTCCTACCCCCCTGCCCTCCTGCCCTCCTGCCCTCCTGCCCCCCTGCCCTTTTGCCCTCCTGCCCTCCTGCCCTCTGCCCTCCTGCCCTCCTGCCCTCTGCCCTCTGCCCTCCTGCCCTCTGCCCCCCTGCCCTCCTGCTCCCTACCCTCTTGCCCTCCTGCCCTCCTACCCTCCTGCCCCCTCTCCAGACACAGTCCCTGGCTCTGTACGGGAGACCCAAGATTGATGGAGAGCTGAAGATCTGTACACCAGAGAAGAAGTCCAAGCAGGACAGGTGAGTGTGGGGCTGGAGAGACATACAGTTGTGTGTGTTTTCAGACATGTGTGTGTGTGTATGTGTGTGTTCAGACAGGTGTGTGTTCACAAAGCCTTCCCATGAGTAAGAAAGTGTGTGTGTGTGTGTGTGTGTGTGTGTGTGTGTGTGTTCAGGTACGTGTTCCTGTTTGACAAGGCCATGCTGGTGTGTAAGAGGAGGAGTGGAGACACCATGGATCTGAAGGAGCTGGTGGAGCTGAAGAACTACCAGATCAGAGACCATCCAGGGAGGGAAGGAGACAACAAGAAGGTACCTGGAGGTCTGCCTCTCTCTAACTCTCTCTACCTCATTCTCTATCTCTCTCTATCTACCTCTCTCTACCTCTCTGCCTCTCTCTAACTCTCTCTACCTCATTCTCTACCTCTCTCTATCTACCTCTCTCTACCTCTCTGCCTCTCTCTAACTCTCTCTACCTCATTCTCTACCTCTCTCTATCTACCTCTCTCTACCTCTCTGCCTCTCTCTAACTCTCTCTACCTCATTCTCTACCTCTCTCTATCTACCTCTCTCTACCTCTGCCTCTCTCTAACTCTATCGCTCTCTCTCCCTCGCTATCTCTGTATATCTCCTCTCTGTCTTCTATGTCTTACCTAGTCTATTTCTGTGTGTGTGTGTGTGTGTGTGTGTGTGTGTGTGTGTGTGTGTGTGTGTGTGTGTGTGTGTGTGCAGTGGTCTCATGAGTTCCTGCTGCTGGATGGTTCTGCTCAGGGCTACGATCTGTTCTTCAAGACCAGAGACCTGAAGAACAAATGGATGGAGCAGTTTGAGATGGCCATGTAAGACACACACACACACACACACAGTGACAGCAGTTTCAGATGGCCATGTAAGACACACACACACACACACACACAGTGACAGCAGTTTCAGATGGCCATGTAAGACACACACACACACAGTGACAGCAGTTTCAGATGGCCATGTAAGACACACACACACACACACACACAGTGACAGCAGTTTCAGATGGCTATGTAAGACACACACACACACACACACAGTGACAGCAGTTTCAGATGGCTATGTAAGACACACACACACACACACACACAGTGACAGCAGTTTCAGATGGCCATGCAAGACACACACACACACACACACACACACACAGTGACAGCAGTTTCAGATGGCCATGTAAGACACACACACACACACACACACACAGTGACAGCAGTTTCAGATGGCCATGTAAGACACACACACACACACACACACACACAGTGACAGCAGTTTCAGATGGCCATGTAAGACACACACACACACACACACACACACACACACACACACACACACAGTGACAGCAGTTTCAGATGGCCATGTAAGACACACACACACACACACACACACACACACACACACACACACAGTGACAGCAGTTTCAGATGGCCATGTAAGACACACACACATCTCTCTAGCTTCACTTTCAAACCTCTGACCAATGACTGCCTCTGTTTGTTTTACTTCCTGGATTCTGACCAATGGGGTGTGTGCAGGTCCAACATGTGTCCAGAGAACTGCACAGCCAACAGCCATGACTTCCTGATGCACTGCTTTGAAGACACCACTTCCTGTAAGGCCTGCGGGATGCTGCTCAGGTAAGACACACACACACCATCACACACACACACACCATCACACACACACACACACACACTGAGTGGTTAGGACGTCGGGCTGGGGATCGGAAGGTTGCGAGTTTGATTTCCAGCAATGCCAACATGATGATGTGTTCTTGGGCAAGGTACTTCACCCTACCTGCCTCAGGGGGAATGTCTCTGTACTGTAAGTCACTCTGGATAAGAGAGTCTGCTGAATGACTACATGTAAATGTGTGACGTATGTGTGTGTGTGTGATGGTGTGTGTGTGATGGTGTGTGTGTGTGTGTGATGATGTATGTGTGTGTGTGTGTGATGATATGTGTGTGTGATGATGTGTGTGTGTGATGATGTGTGTGTGTGTGTGTATGTGTGTGTGTGTGTGTGTGTGTGTGTAGGGGGATCTTCTTCCAGGGTTACCGCTGTGCTCTCTGTAAGATGGCCGCCCATAAGGAGTGTCTGGGGAGAGTTCCAGCATGCGGAGGCCCCACAGGTTAGGAGCACTGTGGTGTGTGTAACAGTGTGTGTGTGTAACAGTGTGTGTGTAACAGTGTGTGTGTAACAGTGTGTGTGTGTAACAGTGTGTGTGTAACAGTGTGTGTGTAACAGTGTGTGTGTGTAACAGTGTGTGTGTAACAGTGTGTGTGTACCAGTGTGTGTGTGTAACAGTGTGTGTGTGTAACAGTGTGTGTTGTGTGTTTCAGATCATTCAGGCACTTTGAGGAAGGTATGTCTGGTCTCTGTTTTTGGCAGGGTCACACCACAGCACTGTATATTAGGAGCACTATTTAGTAAGTATTTTCAACAGTAAAAATGTACTCCCCTACCCCTCTCCCCTTTCTCCTCCTCTCTCTCCTCTCCACCTCGCCCAGAAAAACCAAAAGGCTCCTCTCAGGCCTGGTCCAGGTAAAGTTCCACACAGAACCACACCCACAGAACCATACACACAGAACCACACACACAGAGAACCACACACACAGAGAACCACACACACAGAACCACACACAGAACCACACACACACAGAACCACACACACACAGAACCATACACACAGAACCACACACACACAGAACCACACACACAGAGAACCACACACACAGAACCACACACACAGAGAACCACACACACAGAGAACCACACACACAGAACCACACACGCAGAGAACCACACACAGAACCACACACACAGAACCACACACACACAGAACCACACACACACAGAACCACACACAGAACCCCATATAAGGCCCTCTCCCCCCTCTCCCCCCCTCAGGTCTTCCTAAAATGGAAGCATGTCAGGGGTACTATGGCTTGCCCCCGCCCCCTGTGGCTTTCGGCCAACCACTGCCTCTCTACGTTGGTGATGTCATAGAGCTGACGCGTGCTGAAGTGGACCTCCAGTGGTGGGAGGTACACACACACACACACCACACACACACACACCACACACACACACACACACACACACACACACCACACACACACACACACCACACACACACACACCACACACACACACACACACACACACACCACACACACACACACACCACACACACACACCACACACACCACACACACACACACTACACACACCACACACACACCACACACACACACACACCACACACACCACACACACACACACACTACACACACCACACACAGACCACACACACACACCTTGGAGACAACAGACAAGCTGCTGGCTCAGAGAGGGAGGAGCTTGAGTCTGGAGCTGCTGTGTGATTGGTCTGTTTTCCCTGTGTCACTCAGGGAAGGAACATGACGATTGGTCAGGTGGGATGGTTCCCCTGCAATAAAGTCAAACCCTTCGTACCTGTAAGTATGCAGGTATGCATGTGAGTCTATGAGTGTGTGTGTGCTTGTGAGTGTGTAAGCTTGTGAATGTGTGTGTGTTAGTGTTTCTGACCTCTGACCTTGTCTTCTCAGAAATCCACTCCTGACCTGAATTGCTTCACATGGTATGTACACACACACCTATACACACATACACACACCTATCTACATACTCCTTCTGACATATTCACGTGTGTGTGGTGTGTGTGGTGTGTGTGGTGTGTGTGTGGTGTGTGGTGTGTGTGTGTGGTGTGTGTGTGTGGTGTGTGTGTGTGGTGTGTGTGTGGTGTGTGGTGTGTGTGGTGTGTGGTGTGTGTGGTGTGTGTGTGGTGTGTGGTGTGTGGTGTGTGTGGTGTGTGTGGTGTGTGTGTGTGGTGTGTGTGTGGTGTGTGTGTGGTGTGTGGTGTGTGTGTGGTGTGTGGTGTGTGGTGTGTGTGGTGTGTGGTGTGTGTGGTGTGTGTGTGTGGTGTGTGTGTGGTGTGTGGTGTGTGTGTGGTGTGTGGTGTGTGGTGTGTGTGGTGTGTGGTGTGTGTGGTGTGTGGTGTGTGTGGTGTGTGTGGTGTGTGTGGTGTGTGTGGTGTGTGTGGTGTGTGTGCTGCAGGTATGCAGGTGGGATGGATCGCTCTGCAGCCAAGTCTCTGCTGATGTCTCGATCTGATGGGACCTTCCTGGTTCGACTGAAGGAGGAGGGAGAGTTCGCTATCAGCATCAAGTACATACACACACCACACACACACCACACACACACACACACACCACACACACACACCACACACACCACACACACACACCACACACACACCACACACACACACACCACACACACACACACACCACACACACACACACACACACACACACACACCACACACACACCACACACACCTAGACACCCTTTTCTCTCCCTCCATGCAGGTTCAACATGGACATTAGACACATCCGCATCACTTCCTGTGAAGGGCTCTATCGCATCAATGACAAGAAGGCCTTCAAAGGATTGATAGTAAGTTAGTCCACCAGCCCACCTGCTGTGTGTGTGTGTTCTGACCTGCTGTGTGTGTGTGTTCTGACCTGCTGTGTGTGTGTGTGTGTTCTGACCTGCTGTGTGTGTGTGTGTTCTGACCTGCTGTGTGTGTGTGTTCTGACCTGCTGTGTGTGTGTTCTGACCTGCTGTGTGTGTGTGTGTTCTGACCTGCTGTGTGTGTGTGTGTGTTCTGACCTGCTGTGTGTGTGTGTGTTCTGACCTGCTGTGTGTGTGTGTGTTCTGACCTGCTGTGTGTGTGTGTTCTGACCTGCTGTGTGTGTGTGTTCTGACCTGCTGTGTGTGTGTGTGTTCTGACCTGCTGTGTGTGTGTGTTCTGACCTGCTGTGTGTGTGTTCTAACCTGCTGTGTGTGTGTGTGTTCTGACCTGCTGTGTGTGTGTGTGTGTTCTGACCTGCTGTGTGTGTGTGTGTGTTCTGACCTGCTGTGTGTGTGTGTGTGTGTGTGTGTGTGTTCTGACCTGCTGTGTGTGTGTGTTCTGACCTGCTGTGTGTGTGTGTGTGTTCTGACCTGCTGTGTGTGTGTGTGTGTGTGTGTTCTGACCTGCTGTGTGTGTGTGTTCTAAGCTGCTGTGTGTGTGTGTGTTCTGACCTGCTGTGTGTGTGTGTGTGTGTTCTAACCTGCTGTGTGTGTGTGTTCTGACCTGCTGTGTGTGTGTGTGTGTGTGTGTGTGTGTTCTGACCTGCTGTGTGTGTGTGTGTTCTAACCTGCTGTGTGTGTGTGTGTTCTGACCTGCTGTGTGTGTGTGTTCTGACCTGCTGTGTGTGTGTGTGTTCTGACCTGCTGTGTGTGTGTGTGTTCTGACCTGCTGTGTGTGTGTGTGTAAACAGGAGCTGGTCCAGTTCTACCAGCAGAACTCTCTGAAGGAGTATTTCAAGGACGTGGACACAACCTTGCAGACACCTTACAAACAGGCTGAGCACCAGGCTGACCACCAGGCTGAGGACCAGGCTGACCACCAGGCTGACCACCAGCCAGCTACATCCACACCCCCACAAGGTCCTCTCACACCTTCATAGTGCTCCCTACAGCAGTGTGGGTCCTGCAGATGTGAGGTACTAGTGTGTGTGTGTGTGTGTGTGTGTGTGTGTGTGTGTGTGTGTGTGTGTGTGTGTGTGTGTTCAGGGGGCAGCGGGAGGTTCCAGGGCATGGCCAGGGCCAGGTATGACTTCTCAGCGAGGGACAGGACAGAGTTGTCTCTGAGAGAGGGAGACACCATCAAGATCCTGTCCAGGAAAAACCCCTCCTGGTGGAAAGGAGAGGTGTACGGACGGGTGGGCACATACACACACTCTGCACACACACACACACACACTCTGCACACACACACACACACACACACACTCTGCACACACACACACACACACACTCTGTACACACACACACACTCTGCACACACACACACACACACACTCTGTACACACACACACACACACACTCTGCACACACACACACTCTGTACACACACACACACACACACTCTGCACACACACTTGCACTGTACACACACTCCCTGTACTGACTGTATGTGTCTATAGGTGGGTCTGTTCCCTGCTAACTACGTAGACGAGGACTACTCAGATTACTGCTGACCTGTCCACTGTACCAGGGAATCATGTGACCTGTCCACTGTACCAGGGAATCATGTGACCTGTCCACTGTACCAGGGAATCATGTGACCTGTCCACTGTACCAGGGAATCATGTGACCTGTCCACTGTACCAGGAAATCATGTGACCTGTCCACTGTACCAGGGAATCATGTGACCTGTCCACTGTACCAGGAAATCATGTGACCTAGTGATCTGTTAACAAGCCCACCATCCCATGAAGAAGAAGTTTGGGAATCTGACACATTTCAATTGTCTTTTCAGAACTTAAATCTTAAGTTAAATCTTTTAAATTAAATCACTTTTTAACCAACATTCAGAAACAGATTCTAATGCATTATACTTCCCATGTTACATACATAAAGTCTATGTTTCATATAAAGTATATTTGACTGAATATATGATATACTCATTATACTAACATTATAATATATATTTTAGTAAGTGTGTGATGGACATCATACTGGACACATTTATAAATATCTGCTTTTATTTCCAAAACAATATCAAAACAAAACACATTTGTAGACTTCAAACTCCTCTTATCTGCCTGAAAGCTGTGATCTGGACAGACCCTCTAACACACGGGTCTGTGTGTGTGGTGTGGTGTGTGGTGTGGTGTGTGGTGTGTGTGGTGTGTGTGGTGTGTGTGTGGTGTGTGTGTGTGGTGTGGTGTGGTGTGTGGTGTGGTGTGTGTGGTGTGTGTGTGGTGTGTGTGTAGTGTGTGTGTGCTGCTCTGCCCTCTGCTGGTGGTCACTGGTAGTACAGCTCCAGGTTCATCCCATCATGGATCTCATCTGCAGGGCCAGAGTCAAGGATCACCACGGCAACAGAGCAAGCTAGGTCAGGGGTCACATGCAGCAGGGTCAGGGGTCACATGCAGCAGGGTCAGGGGTCAGCAGATTAAGGATACAGTCTCCAAGCGACACGTGGTCTTTGAAGATGGTGTACCTGCAGAGTTCAGGGGGACAGGGTTACACACACACACACACACACACACACCTACCCAGCATGCAGCACTGATGAACACACACAAACACACACCTACCCAGCATGCAGCACTGATGAACACACACACACGCTCACCATTTCTTGAGGACGATCTTGTCCCATCTGGTTCCTGTCTGAGCAGCAATCAGCTTCTTCAGGTCACCGATGGTGTCTTCAGAACTGAGGGGGTTAAGGTCAAACACACACACACACATGTACACACACACGTACACACACACACGTACACATACACACGTACACATACACGTACACACACACACATGTACACACACACGCACACACACACACGTACACCCACACGTACACACACACATGTACACACACACACACACACATGTACACACACACACACGTACACACACACACACGTACACACAGCAGAAGGATACTTGCACTTCACGCGGACCTTCTTCCCTAAGCGGTCGTTACACACCACCTCAATCATGTTCACCTGCGGTCTGAAAACACAGACAGAGGATCTCTCTTCATTTGAAAGTGAGAATTTTTAATTTAATTTTAAATTCCCTCTTTAACAATCTGCTAACATGATGCCAGCTCGTGCTGTATCACACTTAAAAACACTTCACTTCAGTCATACAAACAAACAAACTCAAATAAACTAAAGATTTTACAGAAAATACGTCAAGATTTTACCCGAAACAGATTAATATCAGCTTTATATCTCTTATATTATCTTATATTATCTTATTTCAGCTGAACTAAAGGAGCACAAGCATTAATGCCGTAAAGTGGGAGACGCACAATGATGCGACAAAACGACGGATGATTGACAGGATAATACAGGGTTCTGATTGGTTTAACAAGATAACTCAGGGTTCTGGTTGGTCAAAATGGTCATCGTGGGCGGAGCTTGGTCCCAAAAAGGTGAAGGTGTCGTGAACAGTACAGCAGTGTGGTAAACGGTGTTGCAGTGTCGTGAAGCCTCCTCTGCCGTGTGTTTCGCTGTTTTACTGTTTCGCTGTTTTAGTGTTTCGCTGTTAAAATGTCAGATGAAGAGAATTTACCGTCCGGATGGGAGAAGAGGATGAGCCGCAGTTCAAGTATGGAAACACTGAAACTAAACTAACTAAACTGCAGTAGAGCAGGGGGGTTAGCTTAGCTTAGCTTGGCTGAATGGCTGCTCTGACTCTTCAGTTAAACCTTCTTTAACTAACCTGCTTTAACTGCTCAGGTTAATGAACCTTCAGTTACTGAGGTTATGATCTGATATCAGGGATGCTTTAGTTAACTTAGTAAGGTGTTGAGGTGTGAGGAGCTGGCTAAGAGGTGCAGAGCCTGGAGGGTGGATGAGGAGCAGGAGGAGGAGCAGGATGATGAGGAGCAGGAGGAGGAGCAGGATGATGAGGAGCAGGTGGCTCAGAGGTTAGGGAATCATGCAGTAAATGTTATACTAAGGAAGGTAACGTTGAATCTGTACTTAACCTGGGAAGAGAGAAGGATGGAAACCATGATGGACATCTCTCCACCCCTCCCTCTCTCCTCCCCTCCTTCCTCTCTTCTCCCCTCCTCCCTCCCTCTCTCCCCCTCCTTCCTCTCTCCCCCCCCTCCTCCCTCCCTCTCTCCCCCTCCTTCCTCTCTCCTCCCCTCCTCCCTCCTTCCTCTCTCCTCCCCTCCTCCCTCCCTCTCTCCCCCTCCTTCCTCTCCCCCCTCTCCTCCCCTCCTCCCTCCCTCTCTCCCCCTCCTTCCTCTCTCCCCCCTCTCCTCCCCTCCTCCCTCCCTCTCTTCCTCTAACCTCTCTCTCTCCTCCCCCTCCTCTCTCTCTGGCCCCCCCCTCCCAACAGATAGGGTGTACTACTTCAACCACATCACCAACGCCAGCCAATGGGAGCGTCCGGGTGCAGGGGAGGGGGGCGTGGACCCAGACAAGGTGCGCTGCTCTCACCTGCTGGTCAAGCACAACCAATCACGTCGCCCATCCTCCTGGAGGGAGGAAAACATCACCAGGACTAAGGAAGAGGCGCTGGAACTGATTCAGAGTAGGTGTCTCTCTCTCTCTATCTCTCCTCTCTATCTCTCTATCGCTCTCTCTCCTCTCTATCTCTATCTCTTCTCTCCTCTATCTCCTCTCTATCTCTCTATCGCTCTCTCTCTCCTCTCTATCTCTTCTCTCCTCTCTATCGCTCTCTCTCCTCTCTATCTCTATCTCTCCTCTCTATCTCTCCATCTCTCCTCTCTATCTCTCTATTGCTCTCTCTCTCTCCTCTCTATCTCTATCTCTTCTCTCCTCTCTCTCCTCTCTCTCTTCTCTCTATCTCTACTCTCTATCTCTCTCTATTTTCTCTCGCTCTCTCCTCTCTCTATCTCTCTATTTTCTCTCTCCTCTCTCTATCTCTCTTCTCTCTCCTCTTTACAGAGACTCTAATCTCTCTTTCTGGTATCTCTGGATTTATTAGATTTGTTAGACCTGTGCTTCTCTCTCCCTGTCGTGTGTGTGTGTGTGTGTGTGTGTGTGTGTGTGTGTGTGTGTGTGTGTGTGTGTGTGTGTGTGTGTGTGTGTGTGTGTGTGTGTGTGTGTGTGTGTGTGTGTGTGTGTGTGTGTGTGTGTGTGTGTGTGTGTGTGTGTGTGTGTGTGTGTGTGTGTGTGTGTGTGTGTGTGTGTGTGTGTGTGTGTGTGTGTGTGTGTGTGTGTGTGTGTGTGAGCAGAGTACATAGAGCAGATCAGGTCAGGAGAGGAGGAGTTTGAGGCTCTGGCATCTCAGTTCTCTGACTGCAGCTCTGCCAGGAATGGAGGAGACCTGGGGCTGTTTGGACACGGTAACACACACGCACACACACACCAGAGAGACATGTACACACACACACACACACACACACACACACACACACACAACACACACACACACACACACACACAACACACACCAGAGAGAGAGATGTACACACACACACACACACACACACACACACACACACCAGAGAGAGATATGTACACACACACACACACAACACACACACACCAGAGAGAGAGAGAGAGAAATGTACACACACACACACACACACACAGAAACACAAAGGTAGTGTATAATTTGCCAGTCATTTGAAGGATCTGTGTGTGTCTCTGTGTGTGTGTGTGTCTCTGTATGTGTGTGTGTGCAGGCCAGATGCAGAGGGCGTTTGAAGAGGCCTCCTTTGCTCTGAAGGTGGGGGACATGAGTGGTCCAGTGTTCACAGATTCTGGCGTGCACATCATCCTCCGTACTGGCTGAACCTGTGACCAAGCCACACCCCCTGGCCCAGCTCACCCAAGCCACACCCCTCTGGGCGCCCGCCCCTTCCCCTCTTGGCCCCTCCCTTCATCTTCATACAAGGTTCTAAAATCCTTATCACTCCCTCCTTCCCTCCCCCACTCCCCTCCCCCCCTCCATCATCTCTCGACTTCAACATTCTACATCTTCTACCAGGTTGCTCAGAGGCTCCGCCCCGGAGACAGTTGCCATGCAGGATCTGTGTGTGTGTGTGTGATCATGTGGTCTAACCCTCCTCTTCGTCTCACCACTTCCTTTGTCTCAGTCTTCCTCTCCTCCTCTACCGCTTGTCTTCCCTCCCCTCCTTCTCCTCCTCTCTGTCTCCTCCCCTTCCTGTTTCTGCCCCCCATCATCACTGTAGTCCCCTCAAACCCCTCTACCTGTCAGCCCCTCTCTCCGAGGGCTGATAAGAAACTACATTACCCAGAGTGCATGCTCTTGTGTTTCTGCATAGGAAGTGTTCCTCCTCAGTAATTAAAGGACTCTTATTTTGTAAAGCTGTGTCTGCTGCGTTTGATTGTGCAGAATGGTTCCAGGTAAGGAAGTTCATCATGTTTCAGCTCCTCCCACACAGTGGTGCTTTGTGTTCCCTACCTCTTATCCACACAGGGGTGAGGGGTGAGGGTTGGGGGTGAGGGAGAAATGTGCAGAAATATATATAGTCATGTCTAAAAGTTCCTCTGCTCCCACACTGACAAACATCACAGTCACATACTGCACACACACACACACACACACACACACACACACACAGAGGAACCATCCATCTTGCTCTATTGATTTTTCCTTCTCTATCTGAAGTGATCCAGTCCTTTATCTGAAGCGGCAGCTTGTGTGTGTGTGTGATCTTACACACACAAGGCAGACAGTGTGTTGCACCAACAGCAGTAGTATTCTGTATCATTGTCTTTCTCTGGAGAGGGTCTGATGAATCTTCTCAGTAGGATATTTAGAGAACATCTTCACTGTTCTTTCATTCGTTCATGTTGTTTCTTGGTCACTGAAACTACAACTGCAGATTCTAGAGGCTTTAGGGTTAGAATTACATTACGGTTTGTTATGTTTGAACTAATAGTCTTACCATAGACTGGAAGTGATAAATCACAGTAGATTTCCTAGAATTACAACATCCTGGTATTGAACTAGGACTCATCATCCACCTCTCTCTCTCTCCCACTGTCTCTCTCTCCCACTGTCTCTCTCTCTCTCTCTCTCTCTCCCTCTGTCTCTGTCTCTCTCGCTCTGTCCTCTATATAGATCATTGGAGGATCTGTAGCTCATGAACACATATCTCATAAACTGTTTTGATCTGTAATGTCATTACACACACACACAGAGCTGTGTGTGTGTTTCTGTGTGTGTGTGTTTCTGTGTGTGTGCTCTCCTCTGAACTGCTCTTCTATGACAGGTAGTCCAGCAGCATATTTTAGAGGTGTGTGTGTGTGTTTGAACTCCAGGCCTCCCCTGGATCTACAGTCACTGCATATCAGTGTCCCTCCTCTCTTATCTCTCTACACTCTCCCCTCCCTCCCTCCCTCCCTCCCTCCCTCTCTTCAGTTTGTTCTTTGTGATTAATGAGATGTGACCCTTTGGCCGTTGTAAACAGGCTGATTCAATTGGTCAGACCTCATGCAGTGGATAGGCTATTCAGCCAATCACACCCTCTCTGGGTAATACAACCTGACATTCCTTCTGGACAAGGGGTGTGTGTGTGTGTGTGTGTGTGTGTGTGTGTGTGTGTGTGTGTGTGTGTGTGTGTGTGTGTGTGTGTGTGTGTGTGTGTGTGTGTGTGTGTGTGTGGGTGTGTGGGTGGCGTTGTCTCCATAACAGGAATGTCAGAAGGATGTTTGTGTGTCTGTGTTTTGCGTGTGTGTGTGTGTGTGTGTGTGGAGGTCATGTCTTCGTGAATCACCTGTTAATGAAGCTGTTAACCAGCTCAGATGGTCTCTAGTGTGGTGAGGGTGCAAGCTGATTGGCTACGAGGGAGGGCTCTGTGAGCTGATTGGCTACGAGGGAGGGCTCTGTTAGCTGATTGGCTGAACCTGATCTTCATTGGTCTTCCTGCCTATAATCTTGTTTGGAAATCAATAGTACCAGAGTGTGTGTGTGTTGGGTGGCTGGAGGTGTGTTAGTACTGTGTGTGTGTGTGTGTGTGTTGGGTGTATAGAGGTGTGTTAGTAGTGTGTGTGTTTATATTACATTTAAACCTTTTCATGCAGTTTCTTGAACTTAGTAGTCATGCCAACGCAAGACCTAGTATTCCATCTTCATACAAACACACACATACGCACACACACACCAGACACGTGTATACACACACACACACACAGAGGACAGAGAGAGAGCTGTTGTTGACCTTAGCAACGTAAATTGGTCATATTTATGCCACAAGCAGCACAACAAATACCCCCAAGAATGTGAGTGTGTGAGTGTGTGTGTGTGTGTGTGTGTGTGTGTGCGTGCTACCCCTCTCTCCGTGTGTTCCAGGTTGTCAATCACAGCTGACCTCTGGCAGGATCAGGAAGTTTATCCAGGAAATCAGCATGATGACGAGTGACAATGCCCATATTTGGGAGTTATATAAATGTAGGCTTGAATATTTTAAATCTGTTAAATAATGAAATACAACATTTCTTTAATGGACTTTTTATAAGACATAACTACAGTGACCGATGTATTATCTGAGAGATGGAGGAGAGAGGAGAGGAGGGGAGGGGAGAGAGGTGAAGAGAGAGGAAGGGACAGGAGGAGAGGGGAGAAGGGGAGAGGAGGAGGGGAGGGGAGGGGAGAGGTGAGGAGAGAGGAAGGGACAGGGAGAGAGGAGAGGAGAGGAGGGGAGAGGAGGAGGGGAGAGGTGAGGAGAGGAGGGGAGAGGAGAGAGGAAGGGACAGGAGAGAGAGGATAGAAGAGAGAGGATAGAAAGGAGAGGCAGGTGGACAGATGTGTGTGTAAACATGCTGATCATGATGAAGTCCAGCCACACTTGGTGTTCTGCTGCTCTCCACAGGTATGTTCCTACTGCTGATCCACCAATCAGATCAGCTCCCCTAGCTGCTCCAGGTGCATCCTGATGTCATCACTCTCTGGTCTTAAAGGTACAGTGTCAGATAGGGAGGACAGGAAGTGACTCTCTCTTCCCTGAGCCTGGTCTTAAAGAGACCATGTCTACCTCAGAGGACCTCCTGGAAGTTAACGTGTCATTTCCTGTCCACCACACACAGTGGAGGCGGGGTTAGAGGGGTTTCTGACTGGCTGGCGAATGAGGTGCTTTCACACAGACTTTGGCTGAACCAATCAGAGATGCCGTGATCAGAGGTCCCTCCCTCTCTGTCGGCCATCTTGTATTCCTCTTTCCCCGCCCCTTCCTCTCCTGCGCCCCGCCCCTCAAGTTCGCCAAGAATTATGGGACGGCTTGTTACCACGGTATCTGCGGCGTCCTGGCTCTTCACAGAAACCGTATCCACGGCAACAGCATGGTCCCCACGCCCCTCCCCCTCCTTCCTGTGGGCGGAGCCGCAGCACAGCTGAGCCAGGCGTGAGCGCAGCAGCCGGGCGGAGCGATAGAGGTCTCCCAGGAAACAGTAACACAGGGGGTTGAGGGAGGAGTTAGTGAGGCCCAGCCACTGGGCAAACGGACGGCTCTGCAGGAGCCAAGATGGCGGCCGCTGGCGTTCCCGGTCGATCCAGAGGTCGGCCAGGTAGAGGGGCAGCCAGGAGACGGCGAACATCAACACCAGGGCCTCAGGAATCAAATCTGTTGACTCAGATTGTGATTTAAGGAACAGTTTCCTACACTTGGGCTTTGCAAATCAGGACAGGAAGGGGCGGGACCAAGGGAGGAAGTGACAAACAGAAACACATGGTGACTCTAAAACAACAGTGGTGATTGGTTAACACAGAAACAGACAGACAGACAGACAGGCTGACAAACAGACATACAGGCAGACAGACAGGTATACAGAAAGTCTGGCGACCAGACAGACAGACAAATAGACAGACAGACAGGTAGACAGACATGCAGACAGACAGGCATGCAGACAGACAGGCATGCAGTGCATGATGTTGGGATCATGCAGGCTGATGTCAGTGTTTGAGTGTTGATGTCATAGATCCGAGGTCAGAGTGTGTGTGTGTGTACCTGGTGCTGGGCCAGGTGTGTGTGTGTGTGTGTGTGTGTGTGTGTGTGTGTGTGTGTGTACACCTGGTGCTGGGCCAGGTGTGTGTGCGTGTGTGTGTGTGTGTGTACCTGCTGCTGGGCCAGGTGTGTGTGTACCTGCTGCTGGGCCAGGTGTGTGTTTGTGTGTGTGTGTGTACCTGGTGCTGGTCCAGGTGTGTGTGTGTGTGTACCTGCTGCTGGGCCAGGTGTGTGTGTGTGTGTACCTGTTGCTGGGCCAGGTGTGTGTGTGTGTGTGTGTACCTGGTGCTGGGCCAGGTGTGTGGCACACTGCAGATGATGGAGGAGAACATGAGGGCCGTGACGAAGGAGAACAGGACCAGGTAGATGATTCCTTCCAGCCCGTCATAACACACACCTGTGAGAGCCTGCACATAGTCCTGTAACACACACACACACACACACACAGGTCAGAGCCTGCACATAGTCCTGTAACACACACACACACACACAGGTCAGAGCCTGCACATAGTCCTGTAACACACACACACACAGACTGCACATAGTCCTGTAACACACACACACACACACACACAGACTGCACATAGTCCTGTAACACACACACAGAATGACCATAGTCCTGTAACACACACACACACACACACAGACTGACCATATGAAGACTGCGGCAGTCCAGTAGAGCGGTCAGCTGATGGAGTCCCACCTCTGTGGAGTTCAACACTGTCTGGATCTGCTGGAGAGGACCCTACACACACACACACACACACACACACACACACACACACCCACACACACACACACACACACACACACACAACCACACACAAACACAACCACACACAAACACACCCATGTTAAATTCAGATTCACACACAGAGGCTACACAGCAAAAACACACACACACACACACACACACACACACACACACATACACACACACACACACCTTGGTACTGGGGTATTCTCTGGTAGCTGATCTCAAAAGTTCTGAAACATCATCCTGCATCTCCACCAACGACTTGTGGCTTCCTGACAGCCTCTGGAACACACACACACACACACACACACAAGGTAGACTTAATCTCATGTTTTTTCATTAAGAAACGTAAGAGACGTAAAGGAGAGATATAACTACAAGATAAATGAAGAACTACAACTCCCACCTGCTGGAAGGGGTTGACCTGACCAGGGCTGCATTGTAGGTAATACTGCAAGATATCTGAAAACACACACGTGTGTTCAAGTATAAAACAGGGGATGGAAACCATGGGGGCTGAAACCACGGCGATGCCAATGATTGACAGACTACCAGAGAAAACAAATATGAACTCTGACAGAGAGAGAGAGAGGGAGAGAGAGAGACAGAGAGAGGGAGAGAGACAGAGAGAAAGGGGAGAGACAGAGAGAGAGAGAGAGAGAGAGAGAGAGAGAGAGAGAGAAAGGGGGAGAGACAGAGAGAGAGAGAGAAAGAAAGGGGGAGAGAGAGAAAGAAAGGGGGAGAGAGAGAGAGAGAAAGAAAGGGAGAGAGAGAGAGAGAAAGAAAGGGAGAGAGAAAGGGAGAGAGACAAAGAGAGAGACTAAAGTGAAGCAGAGAGAGGTACTTTGTCAAAGTTGCACTGTCAGTAGGACAGAATCCATCTCTCTTTCCATCCCTCCATCCCTCCCTCTATCTTTCCATCCCTCCCTCTATCTTTCCATCCCTCCATCCTCCCTCTATCTTTCCATCCTCCCTACCTTGGTCGATGACAGCATTTTCCTTGTTACCCGGGTGATGTAAGTATCTGGGGAAATGCAGAAATCACTCGCCGTCTGGGGAAAGATATCATTAACATGCAGTCATTTATCAGATGCTCTTATCCAGAGAGACAGTACAGGGACATTCCCCCTGAGTTAGGTAGGGTGAAGTGCCTTGCCCAGGGACACAACCCCCCCCCCCCGCCCCCCTGGTCCTCACCGCAGCAGTGGTCAGCTCCAGCCCCAGAGACAGCCAGCTGATCGTCAGGGTCAGAACACCCAGCAGACACACCCTGGGGGAGGAGGGGGAGGGGGGGGTATGTATGTTATGTATCTATATGTATGTTGTGTGTGTGTGTGTGTGTGTGTGTGTGTGTGCGTGCGTGCGTGTGTGTTGGTGTGTGTGTTGGTCACACATTTTGGTGTTTGTGTCCTAACTCACTCCTTCCATCTTCACCTCCCAATCAGAGTGCCTTTAGAGGGGTCATGTGACCTGACCTACCCAATCAGAGTGCCTTTAGAGTTGCGTATGAGCCCGAAGAGCACCAGCAGACAGATGAGCACATCAAACAGCAGCAGAGTCAGGTAGGCCAGCCACCTGCAGCAAACACACATTATACACACACACCAAATACACACACATCACACAACACACCAAATACATACACACACACACCAAATACACACCTGCATCACACACACACATTATATATACACACACACACACCACACACACATCACACATCACACACACATCACACACACATCACTGTTCTAACCCTTGCCGCAGCAGGATTTTATATGAATGAGCTCCATGGACGTCTTATCTGGGGGCGTGTCCTCCCTGGGGGCGTGTCCTACCTGTACCAATCAAAGGCCTCGGTGGAGCGGGCCAGCGTCTCCAGGGAAACCTGTGTGTTGGACCAGAAGGGAACAGCCAATAGGAGCCTGAGAAGCTCATCCAGCTGCCCCTGAAGCTTCTGCACCAATGACATGTAGTCTGCCTGCTCCTGATAGGCCGATTCCAGCTGCACTAGCCCCGCCTCCACAGTCTCATTCAAAGCCAGCGTGCTCTCCGATACCTGGGGAGACACACACCACACACACACACACACCACACACACACACACCACACACACACACACCACACACACACACACACCACACACACACACACACACCATATACACATGCACCAGTTTGAGTGTGTGTATGGTGCATGTGAGTGTGTGTGTGTGTGTGTGTGTGTGTGTGGTGTGTGTGTGTGTGTGTGGTGTGAGTGTGTGTGTGTCTCACCAGCTTGTCCACCCCTGCCACAGTGCGGTTGGCATGGCGAAGTGAGTAAGCCAGACGATTGGCCCCATCGCAGGATTCACCGTTGCCGTAGAAACCCACTGCGATGCCAGCACTGGGGAGACAGAAACCAGTAAGAATCTTCTTGTGATTGGCTGGTATCATTATTCATTAGTCCCACACACTGTACTCGCTCTCACACACACACACACACACACACACACACACACACACACACACACACACACACACACACACTCATACACACACCCTGTCTGTCAACCCCTCCCCCTCTCTCTCTCTCTCTCTCTCTAACTCTCTCTGCCTCCTTAAAACCATCAGCTAAATTAATGTAAATGTGTGTGTGTGGTGTGTGTGTGTGTGGTGTGTGTGTGTGTGTGGTGTGTGTGTGTGTGTGTGGTGTGTGTGGTGTGTGTGTGTGTGGTGTGTGTGTGTGTGGTGTGTGTGTGTGTGGTGTGTGTGTGTGTGTGTGTGTGGTGTGTGTGGTGTGTGTGGTGTGTGTGTGTGTGGTGTGTGTGTGTGTGTGGTGTGTGTGTGTGTGTGTGTGTATATAATGATGATGTTCTCTATAGACTAACTGAGCAGACACATTAGTACAGCTGGATTTATGGTTGTCATTAAAGCACTTCATTCTACACCATTAGCTGAAGAGGCCCCCTGAGTGTGTGTGAGTGTTTCTGTGTGTGTGTGTTTGTTTCTGTGTGTGTGTTTGTTTCTGTGTGTGTGTGTTTCTGTGTGTGTGTGTGTGTGTTTCTGTGTGTGTGTGTTTCTGTGTGTGTGTGTTATGGAGCGTTTAATCAGAGGTTTATGACCTTGTAGACCCTCTTACTCTGTTGTACCTCTACTGTTCTCATTCACCTTAGAGAGGGAGGGAGGGGAGGGAGGGTTAGAGAAAGGGAGGGAGGAGGGAGGAGAGGGAGGGGGAGGGAGAGTTAGAGAGAGGGAAGGGGAGGGGAGGGAGGGAGGGAGGGAGGGAGGGAGGAGGGAGGGGGAGGGAGGAGAGAGGGGGAGGGAGGCAGGGTTAGAGAGAGGGAAGGGGGAGGGAGGGAGGGAGGGAGGAGAAAGGGAGGGAGGAGAGAGGGGGAGGGAGGGGTTAGAGAGAGGGAGGGGGAGGGAGGGAGGGAGGAGAGAGGGGGAGGGAGGGTTAGAGAGAGGGAGGGGGAGGGAGGGTTAGAGAGAGGGAGGGGGAGGGAGGGAGGGAGGGAGGGAGGCGGGAGGAGGGAGGGAGGGGGAGGGAGGAGAGAGGGGGAGGGAGGCAGGGTTAGAGAGAGGGAAGGGGGAGGGAGGGAGGGAGGAGAAAGGGAGGGAGGAGAGAGGGGGAGGGAGGGTTAGAGAGAGGGAGGGGGAGGGAGGGAGGGAGGAGAGAGGGGGAGGGAGGGTTAGAGAGAGGGAGGGGGAGGGAGTGTTCTAAGGTCACATAACAACAAACTGCCCCAGTTACTCAAACAACTTAGTGGTAGTTTGAAAGGCGTGTGTGTTTGTGTGTTTGTGTGTGTGTGTGTGTGTGTGTGTATCATCCCCTACACCATCCCTGTACACAGACAGATACACATAAACAGTGACAGACACAAACACACACTGGATAATTCATGTCTGCACCAAGTCTGTTTCAGTCTCCATGGCAACCTTTCTAGGCCAGACTACGAAGGCAGAATATCAAATAATGAAGTAAAAGAACTGAAAATGAGAGGGGGGGGGGCAGATAGAGAGACAGAGAGAGGGAGGGAGGGGGGAGAGAGAGACAGAGAGAGGAGGGAGGGAGGGGGGGAGAGAGACAGAGAGACGGAGGGAGAGAGAGAGAGAGAGAGACAGGGGGAGGGAGGGAGAGAGGGAGAAAGGGAAATATAGTGTATGATGTACGCTGAGGTTCAGTCCCACACAAGTGTGTGTGTGTTGTGTGTGGTGTGTGTGTGCTGTGTGTGTTTTGTTTGTGTGGTGTGTGTGTGTGTGTGTGGTGTGTGTTGTGTGTGTGTGTGTGTGTGTGGTGGTGTGTGTGTGTGTGTGTGTGTGTGTGTGTGTGTGTGTGTGGTGTGTGTGGTGTGTGTGTGTGTGTGTGTGTGTGTGGTGTGTGTGTCTCACCTGCAGACCAGCGTAGCTATGATCACACACCAGGCTGTGCAGCAGCAGTCTGGTCCAGGCTGCTGTGTGTTAGCGTGTGTGTGTGTGTCGGGGTTCTTGCGTGTTCGACAGCACAGCCAGAAACAGTAGAAGAGCAGAAAGAGCAGATCCAGAGCCAGGCACAGCAACGCCACCGCGCCTAGCAACAGCACTGCCTGTAGGGGAGACAGTACAGTCAGATCCACACTGCCTAGCAACAGCACTGCCTGTAGGGAAGACAGTACAGTCAGATCCACACTGCCTAGCAACAGCACTGCCTGTAGGGAAGACAGTACAGTCAGATCCACACTGCCTAGCAACAGCACTGCCTGTAGGGAAGACAGTACAGTCAGATCCACACTGCCTAGCAACAGCACTGCCTGTAGGGAAGACAGTACAGTCAGATCCACACTGCCTAGCAACAGCACTGCCTGTAGGGAAGACAGTACAGTCAGATCCACAGGGAAGGAGAGAAACAGAGAATGAGAGGAGAGGAGGAGAGAAGGAGAGGAGAGAAGGAGAGGAGAGAAGGAGAGGAGAGAAGGAGAGAATGAGATGAGAGGAGAGGGTACAGTGGAACATGGTTATCTTACACCAAGCTAAAGTAGACCCACACCAGCAAGAACAACACATTCCACACAACAATGAGCTCAAACTGGTCAGGTCCTTGTCAGTGACCCAGACTGGCAGATGGCCTATTAACACACAACAGGATCTCCTGTTTACTGACACACAACAGGCCACCATTTAAAGACAGGGAGTGTGTGTGTGTGTGTGTGTGTGTGTGTGTGTGTGAGTGTGTGTTTCTGATCTATAGCAAAGTAGTGCTTACAATAAGGGTAGGGGAGGGGCTGTATACTGTGTGGTCTAATTCTATGTGTGTGTAAGCCTGCGTGTGTGTGTGTGTGTTTTCCTCATCTGCAGTTTCAGTCATGTGTTTCCTCTGTAATGTTCTGCAGCTGTGTTTCTGCTGACACACACTCTACACACACACCAACATACACACACTCTACACACACACCAACATACACACACTCTTCACACACACCAACATACACACACTCTTCACACACACCAACATACACACACTCTTCACACACACCAAAATTCCCAGGAACACATATCCTGTGTGTGTGTGTGTGTGTGTGTTTGAGTGAGTGATGAAAGGCTCTCAGAATGAGTGAGACCATCTAAAGAAGTACTGAGATCGGTCTGCCCTCCCTCCCTCCCTCCCTCCCCCTCTCTCCCTCCCTCCCTCCCTCCCTCCCTCCCCCTCTCCCTCCCTCCCTCCCTCCCTCTCCCCCTCTCCCCCCCTCCCTCCCTCCCTCCCTCCCTCCCTCCCTCCCTCTCCCTCCCTCCCTCCCTCCCTCCCTCCCTCCCTCTCCCTCCCCCCCCCTCCCTCCCTCACACACTTGATTGTCCTGTTATGCAGTGATTACAAGGTTAATAATGACCTCAGACTCAACACGCATCACAAAGAGATGAAGAGAGAGAGATGGAGAGATGGAGAGAGATGGAGAGAGATGGAGAGAGATGGAGAGAGATATTAGATATTATTAGATATTAGACACCTAATATAGAATCTAGCCAGCTCTCTCCTCTTCCTGTCTTTGTCCTTCATCTTCCACTCCTCCTCTTCTCTCCCCTCCCTGCTGCTCCTGACTCACTCCTCTCCTCCCTCCATCCCTTGCTGCCGTGGGAACCACTGCCATATTGTTGCCGTGGGAACAAGCAGCTTAGTTCTGCTGCAGCAAGAGTGGGTCAGATCCTCCTCCCTCCTCCTCCTCCTCCTCCTCCCTCCTCCTCCTCCCTCCTCCTCCCTCCTCCTCCTCCTCCCTCCTCCTCCTCCCTCCTCCTCCTCCTCAGCCCTCTTTAGAGTTAGGGAGTCAGGCTAGTAATCAGAAGGTTCCCGGTTTGAACCCAGCTGTGCCAACATGGTGTAGTGTCCTTTGGACAAGGCACTTCACCCTACTTGCCTCAGTGGGTGTGTGTGTGTGTATGGAGTGTGTGTGTGTGTACGGAGTGAGTGTGTGTGTGTGTGTGTGTGTGTGTGTGTGTGTGTGTGTACGGAGTGTGTGTGTGTACCTTCTGGTACTCTGCGTCCTCAGGTCTGAAGTCACTGCTAACCGTCTCGAGCTGCAGGTTGAAGTGCGGTAACCGGTGCAGCACGCTCACCCACCACGGCGGAGAATAGCTCAGCACGGCCGCCATCCCTCCACACTACCGGGCAGCTCGCTCCTTTCTTCACGGTAAACGGCCACGAGCACGAGTGTTGCTGGTGGTCTGCGGGTTCATGAGAGGCTGGGTGGGAGCGCGCGCACTGTCAGTGTTTCTCCCGTTAAACACCGGAGCAGAGGGACGGGGGGCGTCTCGTGCCTGTTTAATTATCCGTCGGTACCGACACACAAGGTTCCACTGATGTGATCAGCAGCTCCTCCATCAACATTCTTATTCTCCCGGTTGAGTGATTCCAACGGTTATTAACGGATAATTCCCGGTTTGCCAGAACCGCAATCCCAAAGCTGCGCGTGTACAGGAACAATGGAGAGAGAGGGGGCGCAAGGGGGAGAGAAAAATTAAAGAAATGTCTGATTTTGCTCAGGGCAAATATATCGGCTGCAAACCTTGTGTGTGTGTGTGTGTGTGTGTGTGTGTGTGTGTGTGTGTGTGTGTGTGTGTGTGTGTGTGTGTGTGTGTGTGTGTGTGTGTGTGTGTGTGTGTGTGTGTGTGTGTGAGAGAGAGAGTCTACGTAACTCCGCGAGCCTAGCGCATGCAGTTCTGCAGCTCGTGTGTACCGGAGAGTCTCCACCTATTGTCCTCGAGCTCCACAGCAGAGCAGCGAGCCCCCCGCCCCCCCCACCGTGTCCCGTGTTACCGGGAGACCCCCACCCCGGTCTGAGCAGAGCTTACCGTCCAGATGTCCTCACATTCTTCAAATCACCGTCTCGGTTTTGGGGATTCCTGCAGACGGGGTGTGAAGGGTTAATCTGGTTGACCTGCAACCGTAAAATGATCCTTTTCACCGTTTAGCCGTCGTCGTTAACGAGTTTGGAGAATGCGCGAGGTTAACGGGTTGAGCGCGTGAAACAAACCTTTAGCGTTTAACAGAATCACGGAGCACCGAGCTGTGCGGGAGTCTGCAGATAGATCACTGTTGTGCGAGGAGGGGGGAGGAAAAGGGGGGAGGAAAGCTGAGGTTGAACGAGCGCAGACGCAGTGCAGGCACGCCCTCTGCTGGTCGGTAACGGGTCGCTTCTCGGCTCCGGTGGAAGCGGCAACCTTCTGATAACGTTCACGGTAACGACGACATGTCGGTCATCTCAAGCATCAGAAACTCACACAACACACGCGACCTGATTAGAAACATGATTTTATTGGTTAAGATAACAATTTATAAAACACACAAATCAAGACACGATCAGATAAAAGCCTTTTCTTTCTGTCCTCGTGCGTGTCTCGGTAGTATGGCTGTCTCGAGATCTTATTGCGCTGGAACGGATCATGACGTCACTTATCAGTCCTCGGATCAGCTGGTATCTTCTACATCACTCTCACACACACACACACACACACACACACACACTGCAATATAGGCCTCAGACAAACAAAGGTACTTTGGCAAAATAAGTACAAATTCAAATCTCAGATTAGGATCACCCTCTCTCTCTCTCTCTCTCTCTCTCTCTCTCACACACACACACACACACACTAAGTAAGAAGCTCCTCTCTTCGTCTCAGCGGGCGAGTAGGAGAAACGATGATGTCATCAGAATCATCAGAATCCATCGTCGTGGCAACCTCTGTAATTGGAGGGTGGTGGACCTCCAGCTGGGCTGAAGATAGGAAACACAGTGAGGATACTGCACACACACACACACACACACACACACACACACACACACACACACACACACACACACACACACACACCATATCTTACCTGGGGTTAGTTTCAGTCTGAAGGATACAGGCCAGGTGTCTTTCTGTCTGTGGACATCCTCTATAACACACACACACACACACACACACACACACTGTCTTTTCAGTGTAGTGCTGCGTGTGTGTCTGTGGTGTGTGTGTTTGTGTGTGTGTGTCTGTGGTGTGTGTGTTTGTGTGTGTGTGTGTGTGTGTGTGTGTGTGTGTGTGTGTGTGTGTGTGTGTGTGTGTGTGTGTGTAGTACCTGAGGGAGTTTGGACGTTTCCTTTAGGAAGAGGAGCTGGACCATTATTACACTGAGGAGGGACTGGAGAGCTACACACACACACACACACACACACACACACACACAAAATACACACATTTTGATCACTGCTCTGCATCTTTGTGTTTCTGTGTATATATTTATGTGCGTATTTAAGTGAGTGTTTGTGTGTGTGTGTATTTTCTGTATGAGAATAAGTGTATATACTTGTTTGTGAGTGAGAGTATGTGTGCATATGTGCACGTGTGTGTGTGTGTGTGGGTGTGTGTGTGGGTAACCTCTCTGTTCCCAGCCCACTGCGTGCCAGGTGGCCCCGGAAAACAGACTGGATCAGCGTCATGGCAACTTCCATTTCCTCTTCCACAGGGGAAGTGACATCACTACTGGGTTCTGATTGGAAGCTCTGAAAGAAAGAACAGATAGAGGAAGAAGTGTAGTGTAGCTGTGTGTGTGTTACCTGTGTGTGTGTTACCTGTGTGTGTATGTTACCTGTGTGTGTGTTACCTGTGTGTGTGTTACCTGTGTGTGTGTTACCTGTGTGTGTGTGTTACCTGTGTGTGTGTTACCTGTGTGTTACATGGGTGTGTGTTACCTGTGTGTGTGTGTGTGTGTTTGTTACCTGTGTGTGTGTTACCTGTGTGTGTGTTACCTGTGTGTATGTTACATGTGTGTGTTACCTGTGTGTGTAGTTGTGTGTGTGTGTTACCTGTATGTGTGTGTGTTACCTGGGTGTGTAGCTGTGTGTGTCTGAGCAGGTGAGCTCTCATTGCAGACTGAAGCATCACCATGTCCTGGACAAACAGAGGAACATGTTCACTCATGTGTAGAACCATGTTTCCTGTTCTTCTGATTCTAGCAGCAGGAGATCTTCTCACCTTCTCTCTGTGTCTTAGCCAGCTTCTCTGAAGTAAACTAGCAGCCTCCTCTCTCTCCTCCTCTCTCTCCTCCTCTCTCTCCACCCTGATGTCCTCCTCTCTCTCCTCCTCTCTCTCCACCCTGCCCTCCTCCTCTGTCTGCTCCTCCACATGGATCTCCTCTTTCTCCTCCTCCACCCTGCTCTCCTCCTCTCTCTCCTCCTCCTCTCGTCTCTCCTTTTGTCCTTCAGGGTTCTCCTTCTTTGGTTGGATTTGAGATGAAAACAAAGGCCTGCACACACACATACACACGCATAGACACACACACACACACACACACACACAGATCACAGATCAAATTGTTTTAGAGTTTAGGTGTTTTCTGATATTCTGCTGTGACCTTGTTAATATCTTACTCTCTATTGGTCAGTCTCTCCTGTAGCTCCTCCTTCTCCTTCTCCAGCTGGAGGACACGCCCCCTGAGAAGGACAAGCTCCTCCTCTTCCTGTGGTGCCGTTAACCTGGCAACCTCCCTCTCTGTGGCTGTAACTGGCTGGTCAGTCTGGACGGACTGATCTGATTGGCTCCTCCTAGTGGAGGGGGCGGGTCTCCTACCATCCTCCAGCCGCTGGAGAGACAGGGAAACGCTGTGATGGGCTGGAACCCCTCAAAGGTTTACACACACACACTTTTATAACACACTCACACACACACACACACACACACACTGAGATAACACACACACTTTTATAACACACTCACACACACACTGTTATAACACCCAGTCACACTAACAGGCCTCACCTTCTCTAGCTCCACCAATCTTCTTAAAAGACGCTGTTTGCTCCACTCTCTGTAGCCTAGCAACACACACACACACACACACACACACACACTTTTATAACAGGGAACCACTGAAGATGCTTTTGATAATGCCTGCATTGTGTGTGTGTGTGGTCAGACCTCTGGCTCCCCCTGCTGGTGGCTCAGTGCTGAGCTCCACTCTCAGCTGCAGGTTCTCCTCCTGCAGGTTCTCCAGCCGCTCTGTCAGACAGGTGAGTCTGGAGCTGCAGACCCTGCTGTAGCTCTGAGCCGCTCTGCTCTCTGCTGCTCTGCTGCTCTGCACAGCCTCCAGCTCGGCCCGCAACCTCCGGACCTGCACACCAGGACACAGGGGGGTGAGTGTGTGTGTGTGTGTGTGTGTGTGTGTGTGTGTGTGTGTGGGACCAGTGTGTGTGTGTGTGTGTGTGGGACCAGTGTGTGTGTGTGTGAGACCATGTGGGACCAGTGTGTGTGTGGGACCAGTGTGTGTGTGTGTGTGTGTGTGTGTGTGTGTGTGTGTGTGTGTGTGTGTGTGTGTGTGTGTGTGTGTGTGTGTGTGTGTGTGTGTGTGTGTGTGTGTGTGTGTGTGTGTGTGTGTCTCCACAGCTGCAGTGACCTCATCGTAGTACGTCTCCATGGTGATCTTCATCTCAGCCATGTTGGTGGTCCTCAGCTCACTCTGCAGCGTCCTGAGGAGAGGAGAGCTGCTTTACAGACACACTGTCTCACACACACAGGTAGACAGACAGACAGGTGGACAGACAGACACTCACAGGTAAGGACAGACAGGTAGACAGACAGACAGACAGACAGGTAGACAGACAGACAGGTAGACAGACAGACAGGTAGACAGACAGACAGGTAGACAGGCAGACACACAGACAGACAGACAGACAGACAGGTAGACCGGTCTTACAGCAGTCTGTCTTCCTTCTCTCTACTCTGCCTCTCCAACTTCAGGATCCTCTGCTTTAGGCTTCTTACAACCTGCAACACAAAACACTGATGGAACCCTGAGCTGAGGAACCCTGAGCTGAGGAACCCTGAGCTGAGGAACCCTCGGCCGTGGAACCCTGAGATGTGGAACCCTCAGCTGTGGAACCCTTGGCCGTGGAACCCTGAGCCGTGGAACTCTGAGATGTGGAACCCTGAGCTGTGGAACCCTTGGCTGTGGAACCCTCGGCCGTGGAACCCTGAGATGTGGAACCCTGAGCTGTGGAACCCTGAGATGTGGAACCCTCGGCAGTGGAACCCTGAGATGTGGAACCCTCGGCAGTGGAACCCTGAGATGTGGAACCCTCGGCAGTGGAACCCTGAGATGTGGAACCCTCGGCAGTGGAACCCCAGTCAGTGTCTCTCCCCTCCCCCCTAACTCACCATGTCTCCTCCACCCTTCCTGTCCACCATGTCTCCTCTGTACTCAGAGCCCTGCAGACAGGAATACACACTTACACTGGGAGTGAGGGAGGGTGTGTGTGTGTGAGTGTGTGTGTGTGTGTGTGTGTGTGTGTGTGTGTGAGTGTGTGAGTGAGTATGTGAGTGAGTGTGTGAGTGAGTGTGTGAGTGTGTGAGTGAGTGTGTGAGTGTGTGTGTGAGTGTGTGAGTGAGTGTGTGAGTGTGTACCTTGCTAGGGTCCAGTAGTTCTTCTATCTGTTTCTCTCTCTTAGTGTTGATCTCCTCCAGACGCAGCAGACGAGCCTTCATCTTCTCTCTGTCTAACTTGTGTGTCTGCAGGCTCTACACAACAACAACAACAACACAACAACAACACAACAACAACAACAGTGGATGGAAGATAATAGTAGTAGTAGTAGTTTATGGGAAGGATGGCTAGATGGTCTAGATGGTCTCTAGAATTTAGAGGGTAGATGTTCTACAGGGTAGATGTTCTACAGGATGTTCTACAGGATGTTCTACAGGGTAGATGTTCTACAGGATGTTCTACAGGGTAGATGTTCTACAGGATGTTCTACAGGGTAGATGTTCTACAGGATGTTCTACAGGATGTTCTACAGGGTAGATGTTCTACAGGATGTTCTACAGGATGTTCTACAGGGTAGATGTTCTACAGGATGTTCCTTCTACAGAGTAGATGTTCTACCTTCTTAAGGTGAAGGATCTCATCATACATGTCCTCCTTGTCTCTGTGTTCAGGAACACCTGGGTACACAAGAGAAAACTGGTACTCTCACACACACACAGACATGTCACACATGCATACACACACACACTGACACACACACACACTCACACACACCATTAGATGCAGAGCGTGGGGGCTGATGTTTCTTCAGCTTGAGGTCCATAGGGGCTCCATCACACTCTGATCCTGGGGGGGGGGGGGGGGGGGGGGGAGACGTGTTCTATCAGCTGTTTAAACACCAGAGGTGACACACACACACCAGACACACACCACTGTCCATCTCTACTAGATATTGTACTAGTTGTTTCCCAGGCGATCCTGTTGCTATGGTTTCCCACCTTGTCCGTTGAGCCAGGTGTGTCTGGAGGAGAGGGCCCCCCTGGGAGCCTCCCCCCTCTGGGGGCCCCTGGGAGGCAGGGAGGATCTTCTGGGGGTTAGACTGAGACTAGAGAGGTATGGAGACCCTACACACACACACACACACACACACACACCAGTTACGTACAGTACAGGGAGAGATTAGTGTGTTATCCATACACATTGTGTGTGTGTACTGCTCTTACTGGGAGAGGACGGGGGTTTGTGGGAAATTCTTCTCTTCACAACTTTCTGTTAAAGACAACAGATTTAACACACAACATGTTTCTGTCACACACAACGAAACACACCTTATTTCTCTCTCACACACACACAGACACACACACACCTTATCTCACACACACACTTACCTTCTCTGAATCAGACATGTAGGTTGTTAAAGAGTGAACATCCTCAACCTAGAAGAGAGATGATGTGTTCATACACACACTTATACACACCAACACACACTTATATACACCAACACACACTTATACACCAACACACACTTATACACCAACACACACTTATACACCAACAGACAGTTATACACCAACACACACTTATACACCAACACACACTTATACACCAACACACACTTATACACACACAACCTTCTGTCTTTCTAACAGAATCCTTTGGAGAGAGAGAGAGAGAGAGAGAGAGAGAGAGAGAGAGAGAGAGAGAGAGGTTCTCACCCCATCTTCATGCTCTTCATCAGTCTGCGTGTCTCTGGTTTCTAACATCATCCTGGCGGTGATCAGCGCGGGGGGTGGGGGGTCTCCTCGGGGGGTTCCTCTCCAGGGTTAGGGTTCCTCTCCAGGGTTAGGGTTCCACCATGCTGAACCGTTCTAAAAGCTCGAGCCAGCCGTAGGGTACCGGAGTAAAGGTGTGTGTGTGCTGTAGGTGTGTGTGTGTGTGTGTGTGTGTGTGTGTGTGTGTGTGTGTGTGTGTGTGTGTGTGTGTGTGTGTGTGTGTGTGTGTGTGTGTGTGTGTGTGTGTGTGCTGGGACAGGAGGACCCTGCTGAACACGGGTCCCGCTGCGGATAACGAAGCTTCTCGAACCCACCCTGGTGAAGAAGATGAAGGCACGCGGTCCTAATCGGTTGGTCCGGTGTCGGTGAGGTCCTTCATGTTGTGTTCATGTTGTGTTCATGTTGTGTTGTGCTTCTTCCTTGGTCGCCACAGTCGTCTAGCAACCAGATGCATGGAGGAACGCGCAGAGTTGCTCGTGGACGTCAGAGCTGCGCTAGTTCGGTGCATGCTGCTGGTACACACTGGTGTTGTGTCACCTGGTGCACTGCTGCCAGAAAAGACACCCCCTCCGCGGGAGCGCGCACCACCCACGTCAATTGTCAGATGATCTGTGTGTCTCTCTCTCCCTCTCTCTCTCTCTGTAATGCATAAACTTTGTACCCGTTTACTGTCGTTAGAGATCAGTGCGCAGAGCACGTGACTGTCATGAACACAGCAACTCTGGCGTGTTCTCGCGATGCCTGCTGTTCTCGTGAGCGCGGAGGAGGGAGCTGCTAGCAGAGTTAGCAGAGTTAAGCTAACAGGACAACTGGGATCAGACCTGCCTTCTGAACACCTGCACAGGTAAGACCGCTTTTTAAACAGTACATTTACATTTACATGTATTCATTTATCAGACGCCTTTATCCAAAGCGACTAACAAGAGAGAGCTTTACTAAAAAGCATCAGTCACTGAGCATAGCAACTTGATAGACCCAACATAGCGGGCATCTGAACTAGATTACAAAACTTACATCATGAGAACCAATAAGTTCCAAAGGAAGAACTATAAGAGCATTCAGCTGAACATTATACAAGTTATTAAGCTGAGCCTCCGCCAAGCTGTAGTCCAGCTGGAGTCATAACACAACAATAGGAAGTTTCTGAACTAAAGCATCAACAAGTGATATATGTGAAATGTGAACATAACTGTGGTTAGAATGAGGCTGAACCTGCTCAGTAAAGCAGCAGACTAACAGCTGCAGCCCCGCAGAGGAACACCGGATCCGGTGTCAGGAGCGCCGCTCCCAGCCTTATTTAGCTCCTCTACTCCGGTGAGGCCGAGGGGAGAGGTCAGGGTTAACCCGAGTATTTGAACCTGACGTGTGTGTGTGTGTCTGTGTGTGTGTGTGTGTCTGTGTGTGTGTGTGTGTGTGTGTGTGTGTGTCTGTAGTCGAGCAGCATGGAGCTGGAGGATGACACCACGGTGCTCGCGACTCTGAAGTCCTACCAGAGTTTCATCTCCATGCCGGAAACACAGAGTTCAGCTAAGACAAACCTGGGTCTGCACAGCCAATACCTGAGGAGTATGGAGGTGACACACACTGAGATTCACACACACACTGAGAGAGACACACACACACTGAGAGAGAGACACACACACTGAGAGAGAGACACACACACACTGAGAGAGACACACACACTGAGAGACACACACACACACTGAGAGAGAGACACACACACACTGAGAGAGACACACACACACTGAGAGAGACACACACACTGAGAGACACACACACACACTGAGAGAGAGACACACACACTGAGAGAGACACACACACATACTGAGACAGAGACACACACAGACACACTCACACTCTCCTCTCTCCCCCTCCTCCCCCCTCCAGGGTGTCCAGGATGAGCATCAGAACAGGAATCTGAAGAGAGCTCGTCTGGAGCTGGAGGAAGCTGCTAGTGTTAGTGCACGCCATCTGGAGGTACACCCTGAACACACTGAACACCCTGAACACACACTGAACACACTCTGAACACACCCTGAATACACTGAACACACCCTGAACACACCCTGAATACACTGAACACACCCTGAACACACCCTGAATACACTGAACACACCCTGAACACCCTGAACACACTGAACACATCCTGAACACACCCTGAATACACTGAACACACCCTGAACACACCCTGAATACACTGAACACACCCTGAACACCCTGAACACACTGAACACACCCTGAACACACCCTGAATACACTGAACACACCCTGAACACACCCTGAACACACCCTGAACACCTTGAACACACTGAACACACCCTGAACACCCTGAACACCCTGAAAACACCTTGAACACACCCTGAACACAAACTGAACACACCCTGAACACAAACTGAACACACCCTGAACACACCCTGAACACACCCTGGACACACCCTGGACACACTGAACACACCCTGAACACCCTGAACACACCCTGAACACACCCTGAAAACACCCTGATCACACCCTGAACACACCCTAAACACACTAAACACACCCTTAACACACCTTGAACACCCTGAATACACCCTGAACAGACCCTGAACACCCTGATCACACCCTGAACACACCCTGAACACACCCTGAACACACCCTTAACACACCTTGAACACCCTGAACACACCCTGACAACACCTGAACACCCTGAACACACCCTGAAAAACCTTGAACACACCCTGAACAGACTGAACACACCCTGAACAACCTGAACACACCCTGAACAGACTGAACACACCCTGAACAACCTGAACACACCCTGAACAGACTGAACACACCCTGAACACCTTGAACACACCCTGAACAGACTGAACACACCCTGAACACCTTGAACACACCCATGTCCTGCATTCCAGCGGGAGGTGGAGCGGAACAGGGAGCTCCTGGGACGAATCAAACGTCTGGAGGAGCGGTTGGACGAGGCGGCCAGGAGCCAATCAGAGCAGGAGGAGGCGCGGCGCGGTTTCCGTAGCAACCTGGAGGTTTTGAACAGGAAGCTGGCTGAGAGAGACGGACAGCTAAGCTCCGCCCAGCAGGTAGAAGGAGGGGCTAAGAGTGTGTCTGTCAGAGAAGATATGTTCATGCTGTGTGTGTGTGTTGATGTGGTGTGTGTGTGTGTGTGTGTTGATGTGGTGTGTGTGTGTGTTGATGTGGTGTGTGTGTGTGTGTGTGTTGATGTGGTGTGTGTGTGTGTTGATGTGTTGTGTGTGTGTGTTGATGTGGTGTGTGTGTGTGTGTGTGTTGATGTGGTGTGTGTGTGTGTTGATGTGTTGTGTGTGTGTGTTGATGTGTTGTGTGTGTGTTGATGTGGTGTGTGTGTGTGTTGATGTGTTGTGTGTGTGTTGATGTGTTGTGTGTGTGTGTTGATGTGGTGTGTGTGTGTTGATGTGGTGTGTGTGTGTGTTGTGTGTGTGTGTGTGATCAGACTGCCAGCAGCTTGAAGGATGAGATCAGAGACCTGCAGCAGCAGCTTCAGACTCAGGTGAACCTGGTCTGTACACACACTCTGGAACAACAAGCTGTAGAGCAACAGCTGGACCTGCAGCGCAGGTACACACACACACACACACACACACACCATCAACCCATACACCCACACACCACACACATACACTGTTGTCTTTCCTCCCTGTGATTAACTGTGCAACAGGAAGTACCAGGAGATGAGCCAGCGTTGTCAGGAGCTCCAGGAAGCCCAGTCCTCCTGCTCCGATCACCTGATCAGAATCAAGGTAGGACTGGATCCAGACCAGGACCAGAACTAGAACCAGGACCAGAACTAGAACCAGGAGCAGACCTCATCTCTCCCCCCTCCCTCCCCCCCAGGAGCTGGAGAATCGTCTGGAGTTGCAGCAGCAGGATACTCTCATAGTCCAGAACATGAGGTCAGAGGTCGCTAGAGTTCCTGACCTGGACAAGGAGCTGAGATCCCTGCGCCAGGAGAACACCTACCTCAGGTACCAGAACACGCCTACAACATGCCTAGAAGCCTAACCCTAACCCTAGAACACGCCAGAACACACACAAACGAACCTGAGCAGCATGTTATCCACAACATGACAGTATGATGTTACATTTACATTTATTCATTTAGTAGACGCTTTTATCCAAAGCGACTTACAGTAAGTACAGGGACATTTTTCCGTAGGGAGTGGAAGGAGAGCAGTGGGCTGCTGCAGGAGGAGGTGGAGGGTCTGAAGAGGAAGGTGGAGAGGATGGAGAAGATGAAGGAGGAGGTGCTGACTCTGGAGATGGAGAGAGAGGTGAGGAGGAAAGGAGGAGAGAAGAGCAGGAGAGAGGTGAGGAGGAAAGGAGGTGAGGAGGAAAGGAGGAGAGGAGGAGAGAGGAGCAGGAGATTACAGAAGCCACCAGTGGTCCACAAATTGATTCTATAGTCGGTCATGTCTGTTCCTCTTCTTTCTGCTTCGTCATCTTCCTCTTCTCTCCTCTTCATCCTCCTCCTCTTCTTCTCTCTTTCATCCTCCTCCTCTTCTCTCCTCCTCCTCTTCTCTCCTCCTCCTCCTCTTCTCTCCTCCTCCTCTTCTCTCCTCCTCCTCTTCTCTCCTCCTCTTCCTCTTCTCTCCTCCTCCTCTCAGAAACTGC
>CM059314.1:385000-400000 GCA_030340665.1 Neosalanx taihuensis
CTTCTCTCTCTCTGTCTCTCTCTCTCCCCTCTCTCCATGTCTCTCTCCCCTCCTCTCTCTCCATGTCTCTCTATGTCTCTCTCCTCTCTCTCTATGTCTCTCTCTATGTCTCTCTCCCCTCCTCTCTCTCTATTTCTCTCTCCCCTCCTCTCTATGTCTCTCTATGTCTCTCTCCTCTCCTCTCTCTCTGTCTCTCTCCCTCTCTCTCCATGTCTCTCTCTATGTCTCTCTCCCCTCTCTCTCTCCATGTCTCTGTCTCTATGTGTCTCTCTCCCCTCCTCTCTCTCTATGTCTCTCTCCCCTCTCTCTCTGTCAGGGAGACTATGATCCAGTCCAGACTAAAGTTGTCCATCTCAAGCTGAACCCCACAAGTGTTGCAAAGCAACAGCGTCAAGAGGAAGTGGAAGCTCTTCGGCAGGAAGTGACACATCTGAGGGAGCACCTGCGCTCACTGGCTAGCCCTGATGCTAGTGCTGCTAACCTTAGCATCAGCCTTCCCCCCTCACAGGAAGTACTAGGTTAGACAAACACACACACCTACACACACACACCTACACACACACCTACACACACCTACATGCACACACACACACACTCTCTCTTCCTTCCAAAACCAGATTAAGTAATTTCCTAATATTGATTTTAGACTAATTAAACCCATAAGTCATTCCTTCCTCTCCTCTCCTCCTCCTCTCCCTCTCCTCCTCTGTCCTCCTCCTCTCCCTCTCCTCCTCTGTCCTCCTCCTCTCCCTCTCCTCCTCTGTCCTCCTCCTCTCCCTCTCCTCCTCTCTCCTCCTCCTCTCCCTCTCCTCCTCTCTCCTCCTCCTCTCCTTCTCTCTCCTCCTCCTTTCCTCCTCTTCTCTCCCTTGACAGAAGGTTCCCATCCTAAAGGCTTCCATTATGTTCTTTTGTGTTCTGTGGGGTTCTGGGAGGTTCTGTGGGGTTCTGGGAGGTTCTGGGAGGTTCTGGGAGGTTCTAAGAGGCTGTGTGTGTTCCAGAGCTGCGGCGGCAGATGGAGAGCAGCGAGCTGAAGAACCAGCGTCTGAAGGAGGTGTTCCAGAAGAAGATCCAGGAGTTTCGCACCGTCTGCTACGTTCTGACAGGGTACCAGATCGATCTGACCACACAGAACCAGTACCGCCTGTCCTCTGTGTACGCTGAACACATGGACGATGTCCTGCTCTTCAAGGTACACACACACACACACACACTTCTGTGATGCTCAGACACTGTGTGTGTGTGTGTTCTCCACAGTCAGTGTGTGTGCGCACCTGTGTCAGTGTGTCAATATTTATTAACCACACAGCAGTACTCCTGCCCCCCCCCCCCCACACACACACACACACACACACACACACTCACACACCCCGTGGTGAGCAATAAGATGGGTTGAGTGATGGGGGGGAGGGTGGGGGGGCAGACAGGAAGTAATGATATGATTCTAATGTGTCACCTCTCCAGTAGGGTTGCCAGATAATCCTCTATAAATCCCCCTTCCTGCTCTAAGCTGTTTAACCACTCTTCACCTCCCATCTCTGTCTGTCTATCTCTCTCTCTCTCTGTCTCTCCCCCCTCTCTCCCCTCTCTGTCTGTCTATCTCTCTCTCTCTCTGTCTCTCCCCCCTCTCTCCCCCTCTTCCTTCTCTCCCACCCTCACCTCTAATTCAGTGTTCATTCTCCAGTGCTTAGTTAGCATGTTTAGAGATGAGTTTGAATTGCCCTATCAAGAATACGAGACACACACACAGTTCTGACCTGTGTGTGTGGGAGAGAGAGTGTGTGTGTGTGTGTGTGTGTGTCTGATATCATGTTATTGTAGTCTGGTGAGTCTATTATTGTGATGGTTCTATCAGCATTCTTTTGCTAACCACCCACTGTGTGTGTGTGTGTGTGTGTGTGTGTGTGTGTGTTTATGTGTGTGTGTTTCCCCCTGCTGGCTGTTCTCTACAGGGGGTTAGCAGCAAACCAGAATCAATAGTCCTAATTATGACTGTCATTACTGCTTTACTGTCTCTATCTCTCGACCCCTCTGTCTCTCTCTCTCCCCCCTATCGCTCCATCTCTCCCTCCTTCCCTCTGTCTCTCTCTCTCCCCCCTATCGCTCCATCTCTCCCTCCTTCCCTCTCTCTCTCTCTCCCCCCTATCGCTCCATCTCTCCCTCCTTCCCTCTGTCTCTCTCTCTCCCCCCTATCGCTCCATCTCTCCCTCCTTCCCTCTCTCTCTCTCTCTCCCCCCTATCGCTCCATCTCTCCCTCCTTCCCTCTGTCTCTCTCTCTCCCCCCTATCGCTCCATCTCTCCCTCCTTCCCTCTCTCTCTCTCTCCCCCCTATCGCTCCATCTCTCCCTCCTTCCCTCTCTCTCTCTCTCCCCCCTATCGCTCCATCTCTCCCTCCTTCCCTCTGTCTCTCTCTCCTTCCTCTCACTACCCTGAGGCTGAAGTGTGATCATTGTGTGTGTGTGTGTGTGTTCATGTTCCAGTCATCACATCAGGTGTGTGTGTGTGTTCATGTTCCAGTCATCACATCAGGTGTGTGTGTGTGAGAGATGAAGATGGTAGTTTGCAGGTAATCATTTGTATTAATTAAAATTTTGCCAATCAAGGTTTGCCAGTTGAAGTGTGACCCAATCAAAAGTAAATGCATAAACATCTGAAACAGTTTGGGAAGTTTAATGAAGTGAAAAACACAGCTTTCATCTTGATTAGATAGAGGGGGAGAGAGGGGGGAGAGAGGGGGAGAGAGAGGGAGAGACAGGAATGAGAGAGACAGGGAGCAGACACAGAGACAAATGATGATATTGTCTCATTCAGATTCCTTCTTGATTTGTTTCAGCTACTTTTCTATTTGAGATTGAAACTGAAGCTGTACAATGGTAATCCTGTACTTAAAGCATCTGATAAATGACTACATGTAAACTGAACTAAACCATGTGATGCTATCCCCACATACTAGAGGAAACTGGGGCTTTGTTGTTAGTTAAACTAACCCTCAGTAATCCTCATCAATGTGAGCTCTGATTGGCTGAAAGATAAACTAACTCTCAGTAATCCTCATCAATTTGAGCTCTGATTGGCTGATAACCAGATTAATAGAATAATCAGAAATCTGCAGATGAGACTCTTTAATTTAAATGCTGATTCTGACATTTTAGTGTGGAGAAGAGAGAGGGAGGGGAGGGGGAAGAGAAAGAGAGGAGGGAGGGAGGGAGGGGGAGAGAGAGGTGGACAGAAAGAGAGAGAGGAGGGAAACTAACTGACCAGAAACTAACAAACTGCACCTGATGCCTTCACAAGCAGGGAGTGTGTGTGTTTGCGTGTGTGTGTGTGTGTGTGTGTGTGTGTGCGCGCACTCAGGAATATGTATGTGCTGAGACCAGTGGCCAATGGTTGGCTCTGGTGTATCAGGTTTCCACGGAGACAGCTGTCATATGTTCCAAACACCCACAGGATAGACACACACGCTTAGACACCTACACTCACACACACTCACACACTCTCACACTAACACACACACACTCAAAATCTTTAATGTTGATTATCTAGGCTAGCTCCACCTGTGCTAGGCTAGCCCCACCTGTGCTAGGCTAGCTCCACCTGTGCTGGGCTAGCTCCACCTGTGCTGGGCTAGCTCTACCTGTGCTAGGCTAGCTCCACCTGTGCTAGGCTACCTCCACCTGTGCTAGGCTAGCTCTACCTGTGCTGGGCTAGCTCCACCTGTGCTAGGCTAGCTCTACCTGTGCTAGGCTAGCTCCACCTGTGCTAGGCTAGCTCTACCTGTGCTGGGCTAGCTCCACCTGTGCTGGGCTAGCTCCACCTGTGCTAGGCTAGCTCCACCTGTGCTAGGCTAGCTCCACCTGTGCTAGGCTAGCTCTACCTGTGCTAGGCTAGCCCCACCTGTGCTAGGCTAGCTCCACCTGTGCTAGGCTAGCTCCACCTGTGCTAGGCTAGCTCTACCTGTGCTAGGCTAGCTCCACCTGTGCTGGGCTAGCTCTACCTGTGCTAGGCTAGCTCCACCTGTGCTGGGCTAGCTCTACCTGTGCTAGGCTAGCTCTACCTGTGCTGGGCTAGCTCTACCTGTGCTGGGCTAGCCCCACCTGTGCTAGGCTAGCTCTACCTGTGCTAGGCTAGCTCTACCTGTGCTAGGCTAGCTCTACCTGTGCTAGGCTAGCTCCACCTGTGCTGGGCTAGCTCTACCTGTGCTAGGCTAGCTCCACCTGTGCTGGGCTAGCTCTACCTGTGCTAGGCTAGCTCTACCTGTGCTGGGCTAGCTCTACCTGTGCTAGGCTAGCTCTACCTGTGCTAGGCTAGCTCTACCTGTGCTGGGCTTGTGTTCTCTTAGAGCAGAGTAGCCTGTAAGATCTGGAACTCTCCTCCTCTCTGCTCGCTCCATCTCCTCATGATTCTGATCTCTGGAGTCCTGCTGACATCTACATCATTCCTTCTTTTCTTTAATTACCGTCTCCCTCCCTCCCCCCCCACAGGACCAGACAGCTTCAGTCTAATTAATCCTCCCAAAATGTTACACCTTTCCCTGCTGTGACTCTGTCTCACACCTGTCTCTCTGTCTCTCTCACACACACACACACACCTGTCTCTCTCTCACACACACACACACACACACACACACACACACACCGGTCTCTCTGTCTCTCTCTCTCTCACACACACACACACACACACACACCTGTCTCTCTCACACACACACACACACACACACACCTGTCTCTCACATACACACACACACACACTGTCTGTCCCCCAGACAGGGTCAGTTCCAGTGTCCTTGTCCTGCATGGTGCTCAGGTGTGCTTCTTCCTGTGTTGCAGTCAGCAGGGGGTCCTGGGGGCACCGGGGGGGCGGGGCCTATGCAGCTGATGGACACCTCCTTCTCCAGGACTCTGGCTCCCATGGTGGAGCTGCACCTGCACCATCAGAAGAGCATTCCTGCCTTCCTGTCTGCCGTGACCCTTGACCTGTTCAGCCGCCAGACCACTGTCTGACCTCTGACCTCACTGTCCAGCTGGGGTCAGACCAGATCAGCTGCAGAGCATCTAGAAGAAGCTCAGGAATATCTGTTCAGTTTAAGACGAGACTGAACTGAACCTGACTGTCTCTCTCTCACACACACACCTGTCTCTCTCACACACACCTGTCTCTCTCGCACACACCTGTCTCTCTCCTCTCTCTTACACACACTCATCTTTGCTGTGGTTTTATCTGTACGTTGGATTAATAAAGAGTCTTGAATCCAGGATTCTGTCAGTGTCTGGGTTTGTGTGTCTGTCTGGTTTAGGGGTGTGTGTGTGTGTGTGTGTGTATGTGTGTGTGTAAGACTGATCCTTTGACTTCAACTCCTTTAAAATCTTTATTCACCGTCTGTCACTCCCTCTCTCTCACTCCATCCCCCTCTATCTCTTTCTCTCCCCCTCTCTCTTCCACCTTCTATTTTTTTCATCCTTTCATCTTTATTTCATCCCGCCACCAGTGCAGTCTGGCTTCTGGTGTGTGAGACAGGGTCTGGGGTGTGAGACAGGGTCTGGGGTGAGACAGGGTCTGGGGTGTGAGACAGGGTCTGGGGTGTGAGACAGGGTCTGGGGTGTGAGACAGGGTCGGGTGTGAGACAGGGTCTGGGGTGTGAGACAGGGTCTGGGGTGCTGCAATGAGTGCAGCAGTATAAAATATAGACATCATTATCCACCCTGGTATACAAGGAGGGAGGAGATGATGATGAGGAGGAAAGGAGGAGCAGATGAGGAGGGAGAGGAGGAGGAGGAGAGGAGGAGGAGGGATTTGAAGGTGTGAGGATGTGAGTACACTGGAGGGAAGAGAGACAGGACAGATCTATTATGCTTCTATACCTGTTTCTCTGTTCCTGCTCTCCTGCTGCTGTTTCCCTCCTCCTCTCCTCCCCCTCTTTTCTCCTTCTCTCCTCTCCTCGTCCTCCTCCTCCACTCCTCCTTCTCCTCCTCTCTTCCCTCCTCCTCTCCCCTCTCCTTCCCCCTCCCCTCCTTCCCTCTCCCCCTCTCTCCTCTCCTCCTCCTCTCCTCCTCCCCTCCTCCCCTCCTCCCCTCCTCCCCTCTCCTTCCCTCCCCCCTCCTCCCCTCTCCTCCCCTCCTCCCCTGATTCCCCCCCTCTTTGATCTCCTCTTCATGAACAGACATTAGGACTTCTGGACCCATCAGACTCTCCTGGCACTGCAGGAAGCTGTCCTCAGGGTTGCCATGGGATACGGAACGCGTACATGCGGCTGCCTTTGGTCATCAATTAAAAGGTATCGACTGAAAACCTACTGATGTCACCATGTTCAATAACGTGTGATTGAGAGTTTGTGTGTGTGTGAGATGTGGAGTGTGTGTGATTGAGTGTGTGTGTGAGTGTGAGATGGAGTGTGTGTGTGTGATGTGGAGTGTGTGTGTGTCCTGTACTTCCTGACTTTGAGCTTGTATGTGGGTCAAGGCTGCTCCTCTCAGATGCAGTGATTGGTGGATTTACCCTTCAGCAAACTCCCCCATGCACACACACACACACACACACTGACACACACACACTCTGACACACACACACTCACCGACACACACACTGACAAACACACACAAACTCCCCCATGCACACACACACTGACACACACTCTGACACACACACACTGACACACACTGACACACACACTGACAAACACACACAAACTGACACACACACTGACACACACACACTCTGACACACACAACACTCACCGACACACACACTGACACAAACACTGACAAACACACAAATACTGGGACACACACACCAAACACACACAGACAGGAAGGTTGATGAAAGGGGTAGAATGTTCACTCAGGCTGAGAACACAAATTAAACGTTTATCTAGGAAGTGTTCTTTAACACCAGGACAGTGAGGTGTGTTAATGTGTGTGTGTGTTCTTTAACACCAGGACAGTGAGGTGTGTTAATGTGTGTGTGTGTGTGTGTGTTCTTTAACACAGGGACAGTGAGGTGTGTTAATGTGTGTGTGTGTTCTTTAACACCAGGACAGTGAGGTGTGTTAATGTGTGTGTGTGTGTGTGTGTGTGTGTTCTTTAACACAGGGACAGTGAGGTGTGTTAATGTGAGTGTGTGTGTTCTTTAACACAGGGACAGTGAGGTGTGTTAATGTGTGTGTGTGTGTTTTTTAACACCAGGACAGTGAGGTGTGTTAATGTGTGTGTGTGTTCTTTAACACCAGGACAGTGAGGTGTGTTAATGTGTGTGTGTGTTCTTTAACACAGGGACAGTGAGGTGTGTTAATGTGTGTGTGTGTTCTTTAACACAGGGACAGTGAGGTGTGTTAATGTGTGTGTGTGTGTGTGTTCTTTAACACCAGGACAGTGAGGTGTGTTAATGTGTGTGTGTGTTCTTTAACACAGGGACAGTGAGGTGTGTTAATGTGTGTGTGTGTTCTTTAACACAGGGACAGTGAGGTGTGTTAATGTGTGTGTGTGTTCTTTAACACACAGGTAATTTCCACCAGCCACCTTCTCCATCTTAACCTGCTAAGCTAAAGGCTTGTTCCTAGGAGACTGTGTTAGCATAGGAAGCTAAAGGCCAGATGTTAGTTCTCCACTCAGCTATGCTAACTGAACCAGCTCTGCAATATTAATGTTGTAGCTTCTAAGTGTGTCTGTTTTAAGCACACACACACACACACACACACACACACACACACACACACACTCATACACTTCGTTGAACAGCATAAAAACATTGTATAACACAGTAGTGAGAATGTTCGCTGTCCCTCTCACTCCATTTCTCTCCTCTCCCTCCAGCTCCCTCCATCCCTCCCCCCTCCTCTCTCTCCCTCCCCCCCTCCTCTCTCTCCCTCCCTTCCTCCTTCCTCCATCCATTCTAACTCCAGGGCCTTTGAGTAAATGCCAGTTGAAAATGAAACAGTGTGTGTGTGGTGTGTGTAGTGTGTGTGTGGTGTGTGTGTGGTGTGTTTCCCTCCATACTCACCCATCAGCTGGGATCAGCTTGTCTCTGTCATCCTACCTCTTTCACTACGGTGTGTGTGTGTGGCTGAGTGTGTGTGTGTGTGTGGCTGAGTGTGTGTGTGTGCGTACCTCCACACATGAATGCTTCTGGTCAGGCATGTGTGTGAGTCGCTACAGAATGTCTGTGTACTCCAGTTTGACCTCAGTGTGATGGTCCAGTGTTTACATCACTAGCAGACACCGTGTGTCCTGGGTTACTGTGACCCAGAATGCTTTGCTGCTGTTCAGGAGGGACAGATGAGACTCTGAAAACAAAGACAATCCAAATCAGGGTTTTAATGAAGCTCTTCGCTACGTCGTTACCTGCTAGTTAAGAACAATAGAAAAACACAGGATGACTGACAACCACCCAGACCTTTTAATCAAGCCCAGAGCAGGTCCAGACAGTTTAAGGCTGTGGTTGATTTAGTGGGTCTGGATGAGTGTATATACAGGTTTAGACCAGGATCTAGACCAGGACCAGGTTCTAGACCAGGATCTAGACCAAGACCAGGTTATATACCAGGACTAGGATCTAGACCAGGACCAGGATCTAGACCAGGACCAGGATCTAGACCAGGACCAGGATCTAGACTAGGACCAGGATCTAGACCAGGACCAGGATCTAGACCAGGACCAGGATCTAGACCAGGACCAGGATCTAGACCAGGATCTAGACCAGGACCAGGATCTAGACCAGGACCAGGTCATCCTAGAACCTTAGCTCGGTTCATCTCCTGGCAGGAGAACCCTGTGTTCTAGGAGCGTGGTTGTTAGCCAATCACAGCCCTCCTTTTGGGGTTGTGTCACAGTTGTAACTTGGCCCAAAGGACCAATCTGAGAGCATCATTATGGGGTAAGTATCCTATAATACTACAACAGAGTCACAGTATCTGGTTACCATGGTAGCGATCATGGAGTCAGCTGACCTGTGATGATGATGATGATGATGAAGGTCTGCAGAGTTCTATAACCTCTCAGCTCCAAAACATCGTTCATTATGCAGAGATAAAAGATTACATTCATATGTTGCGGTGTGTGTAAGTGTGTGTAGAGAAGGGCGGGGCTATAGGGGTACCACAGCACTTTGGTCATCATGTGATTGGTGGGGAGCAGGGAGCAGCCAGCCAATGGGAGTGGTTGGTTCAGTATTGTGCATTTTGATTTGGCAAAACAATCTCTTCTAAATGGAAGGGGCTTTAGAGAGGTGCATTGTGGGAAACATAAAGAATTGTGCAGCTTAAGCTCCGCCCCCAGAGCTGTAGCAGACATTCACAGATCAGAGTTGTTGTTGTTTGTTACAAATAAACAAACAAACCCAAAACAATGAGGCAGGTTGCCCCTCCCCCAAAAGTGTCTGGATTTTTAGTAAAAAAAAACTGGTTGTCGTAGAAACGATATGGCTGCTGCAAATATAGAACTTCTCTTCATCTGTACAGTATTCCATCGCCCGTCGCCATGGAAATGAGGGTCTCTGTGTGTGTGTGTGTGTGTCCAGAGACAAGCAACAGGAACAGGTTACCATGGGATCAACCTGCTTCCAAACTTCTCTGGTAGACAAACATGTTGACATCACCCGCTGTGATGTCATTTGTCTGTTGTTGTTGACAAAGTACGTGTTGTTGATAAGTATGCAACAACAATCAATCCACATTTTACTGTACAAGCCCATGCGATATTCAAATTATACTAATGATAACAATAATATTGATAATGAGAATAATAATGAGAATAATAATCAATAGTAAGAATAACATATTATGTTCTAATGTTTGTAAGTCTTTCAGTATATTACCTAAGTATAAAAGATATCTTTAGTCACATGTTCTCCACTGTGAGAATGCTACTATAATATATAGTATTAATACTATAATCTACCCAGTTACACAGTCGATCATCAAGCTGTTCCCACACGATTGGTGGGTTTTATCTAATGGCTACAGGTTCTGATTGGTCCGTGTGTGTAGAGGCAGAGCTGATTGGTTGGTGTGTAGGGTCCCAATGCTGCCTTCTTCAGTGTGTGTATTTATTTTTGTGTGTTTGTCTATACAAGTGTGTGTGCATTCACACATGGATGTGTGTATTTGTTTGTGTATACCGCTACATGTAGGTGCGTGTGTCATTGTGTGTATCAATGTGGATGTTTACATATGTGTGTCTATTAGTGTGTGTGTGTGTGTGTGTGTGTGTGTGTCTAACTGTGTGTCAGTGTGTTTATCAGAGTGAATGTATCACAGTGTGTCTCTATCTATGTGTCTGTATATCAGTGTGTGTGTATCAGTGTGTGTATGTATCAGTATGTGTGTCAGAGTGTGTGTCAGTGTGTATCAGTGTGTGTATCAGTGTGTGTGTATTAGTGTGTGTATCAGTGTGTGTGTCAGTGTGTATCAGTGTGTGTGTATCAGTGTGTGTGTCAGTGTGTGTATCAGTGTGTGTGTCAGTGTGTGTGTATCAGTGTGTGTGTATCAGTGTGTGTGTCAGTGTGTATCAGTGTGTGTGTATCAGTGTGTGTGTCAGTGTGTGTGTATCAGTGTGTGTGTATCAGTGTGTGTGTCAGTGTGTGTGTATCAGTGTGTGTGTGTATCAGTGTGTGTGTCAGTGTGTATCAGTGTGTGTATCAGTGTGTGTGTCAGTGTGTGTCAGAGTGTGTGTGTATCAGTGTGTGTGTCAGTGTGTATCAGTGTGTGTGTATCAGTGTGTGTGTCAGTGTGTGTATCAGTGTGTGTGTCAGTGTGTGTGTATCAGTGTGTGTGTATCAGTGTGTGTGTCAGTGTGTATCAGTGTGTGTGTATCAGTGTGTGTGTCAGTGTGTGTGTATCAGTGTGTGTGTATCAGTGTGTGTGTCAGTGTGTGTGTATCAGTGTGTGTGTGTATCAGTGTGTGTGTCAGTGTGTATCAGTGTGTGTATCAGTGTGTGTGTCAGTGTGTGTCAGAGTGTGTGTGTATCAGTGTGTGTGTCAGTGTGTGTCAGAGTGTGTGTGTATCAGTGTGTGTATCAGTGTGTGTGTGATCCCTCCAGCTCAGGCTTTCTGCTGGGAGGACACTCCCTTCCAGTAGTCCAGGATGTCATGCAGGTCCTCTTCCTGTGCCAGCTGGACCTTCCTGCGGAGGGCGTGTCCTGCAGCCACATACTCCTCCTCCTGCCTCTGTCTCTGCCGGTGCATCTTGAAGCGCTGCCAGAGGCTGGGGCCACAGGAGGCCTCTGGGCTGGAGCCTCCACTGGAGCTCAGGCTCTGGTAGTGAGGAGACAGAGGGGGGTAGGGGGCCTCCGCCCGGCCAGCGCGGCCCAGAGAGAGGGCCTGAAGGTGGGGCGGGAGGTCCGGCAGGGTGGGGAGGTCTGGGCAGAGCCCCAGGGGGCCGGGGTAGGAGTGCCGGTGCTCGTGGTACTGCCGCAGACGCTGGGCTTCAGCACGCAGGATGGCCGCCGCCGGCGTCACCGTGACGATGGGATCTCCACCTCCCCCTGCTGGGCTGGAGGGCTGCTCTGAGTACCTGCAGGGACAGGAAGCAGAAGAGTGAGATCACTTCCTACATCCTGTCTGGGTGAGGTCACTTCCTGTGTGTGCATACCGCAGGTCGTGCGTGGAGGTCCCTGGGGGGCGGTAGGAGCGCGGGCTTCGGGCTGACCCACTGGACGACACACTGGGGCGCTTCGAGGGCGGAGCCTCCATGCTGTGGTGCCGCTGGATTGGATGGTGGTAAGCCCCGCCTTTATACACGGGGGACAGGAAACCGCTGCCTCCCCCACTTCCTGTCCCGCCCCCTGCTTTGCTGGCTTGGTCGGAGATCAGCATCAGCTGTGCGTCTCGCCCAGGGGAGGAGCTTGAGGTTCCCATGGCGCCTGGTTTGGCCACACCCCCGGTGGCAGCCTGGAAGGAAGTGGACTCGGACTTGAGTGCGTCGATGCAGTTGTTGATGATCTGGTTCACCTTGTCCACCTCCTTGGCAATGGTAGAGATCTCTGCTACTGAGCCCTGAGGTGGGGTACACATGTCTCTCTCTCTCTCTCTCTCCCTCTCTCTCTCCCTCTCTCTCTCCCTTTCTCTCTCCCTCTCTCTTTCTCTCTCCCTTTCTCTCTCTCTCTCCCTCTCTCTTTCTCTCTCTCTCTCCCTCTCCCTCTCTCTCTCTCTCTCCCTCTCCCCCCCTCCTCGCACCTCTAGGTAGCTGGCCTTGTTTTTTGGGGTCTCGATGATCTCCTGGATGGTATACTGTTCCAGCTCTCCTCCCAGGTAGGGCAGGCGTGACAGACTCTCCCCAGCCGAGAGGCCCTGTTTCTGGGAGAGCTGAGAGAGTGATCCCCTGGCTCCCTCCAGCTCCCCCACCCCTCCTCCTCCGTACTTCAGTTCTATGAGTGTTCGCTGGATCCTGTTACAAACAAGCATCACATCAGTCAAGAGGACCCTTCATTAAAGCTCATTAAGAATGAACAAGAATGAGCCCCTCCCCCAGCAGCATCAAGCCCCTCCCCCAGCAGCATCAAGCCCCTCCCCCAGCAGCATCAAGCCCCTCCCCCAGCAGCATCAAGCCCCTCCCCTAGTGACCCACCTCTCCATCTTCCTCTGCTTCTCCTCACGATGTCTCCGCCTCCTCAGACAGTGACAGGCCACGCCCAGAAACACCACCATGCCAAACAGACATCCCAGAATACTGATGATGTACAGCGTCGCCGAGGAATGTGTGGCGGTCCTCCCTGGACCGGCCTTCCCGCCCACGGACAGTGTGAGGCAGGTGTGGTTGTGTCGCAGGGCGTGGCGTACGGACACCACACAGTAGGTGTAGAGGGTGTGAGGCTTGAGGTTCCGTAGCTCCACCTCCTCCTGCTGGCTGTGAAGCTTCTGAATGTCTGTGAAGAAGCTGTTGTTGTACAGAGCCAGGATGTACATCTTCCTGAAAGGCTGCGGGATTCGAACCAGGAGCACCGCGCTGGTGGGGGTCACCTGCTTCAGACGCATGTCCGGCCCCGAGTCCAGGGAGGTGGGGCCAATGCTGATTGGCTCCTCTGGAACAGGGGGCGGATCCCCGGAGTAGCAGTCGTCCAGTAGGCAGGGCGGGGGGCGGGGGGGGCGCGTGGTGGCGTCCAGGAGCCCCACGGTGTAGGGAGGAGAGCTGCTGTCTTCACACACCATACTGAGCACGTGCAGAGCATTCCGGAAGGCGGGCTGCCGCGGGTTCTGACTCACCAGGAAGTATCCGGAGAAGCCGGCCGGCGTGTCGCACGCCATGCGGTCGTTGGTGCGGTTGGGGAACATGGCGAGCCAACGCAGGAAGCCCAGCAGCTCACAGGAACAGTTGAAGGGGTTGGTGTACAGCTCGCACGTGCTCAGACGAGACAGGCCAGAGAACACAGCGCCATCTAGCTGCTGGATCCTGCAACAACAGCTACCATGTTAAGTACAGGTACTAACTCTATTGTAGTTCTATTGTAGAACAACACTCGTGGATATATACATGTTTGTGATTCATATTACAGGTCAATTACAATAATCCCTATTTGATATTCTATATAGAGCATGTATATGTAATTGAGTGTGTGTGTGGTGTTTGCATGCAGCAGTCAGGTGGGGCTGCACCTGTTCATGGACAGATCGATGTTCTCAATGTTGGGACACTCCTCGAAGGTGTTGGGGCTCACGCTCTCGATCAGGTTAGCCTGCAGGTAGAGGTACTGCAGCTTGCCCAGGCCCCTCAGCATGCCCTCTGTAAGGTTCCTCAGCCTGGGGAGACACACACACAACTGTACACACCTGTACACATGCACACACACAACTGTACACACACCTGTACACACACACCTACACACACACCTGTACACACACACCTACACACACACCTGCTCACACACCTGCACACACACCTGCTCACACACCTGCACACACACCTGCACACACACCTGCACACACACAGCTGCCCCCCCCTCACCTGTTGAAGCCCAGCTGCAGCACCTGCAGGTTGTACTGGGCAGAGAAGGCTCCGTCCTCGATGTAAGACACGTCGTTCTTGGTGAGGTTGAGGTAGGTCAGGTTAGAGAAGCGTCCCAGAGCAGAGAACAGCACAGAGCGGATCTTGTTCTCGTTGAGCCGCAGGTCCAGGATGGTGTTGTTGATGTGCTGAGGGATGCTCTCATAGGGAGGCTGGTTCTGACTGCAGATGGCCAACCACACGAAGCCCTTCTCCCCCTCAATCAGCCAGCAGTCACCCGTCGCCCCCGGAAACCTCGTGAGTGACAGGAGGGCCAGCCAATAGAGGGTTGTTGCCGCTGCAGCAGTCAGGGAAGCCCCGCCCCCCATGGGAGTGCGTGATGTCATTACGGACGCCATGACGACACCAGCTGTGTTACCGTGGTTTTCTGTGCGTCTGTTTGTCTGTCCGTCTTCCTGTCTGTCAAACCACCTCATTGGCAAGACTTGTTCTGATTGGACAGGGCTGGGCAAGTCACATCTGACTGGCTGATATTTGGGGTCAGGGGCAGGTGCAGCTCTGCGCTTTTTCTCGCATCCAATTGGTTGGAGTTAATTTCCTCTTTGGGTGTCGGCATCTCTGATTGGATAACAGCCTGCGCTGCTGCCTTCTCATTGGTGCTGGAGAGAGAGACAAACACACCTGCTGTGTTTAACACGTGTGTGTGTGTGTGTGTGTGTGTGTGAGTGTGTGTGTGTGTGTGTGGGGGGGGTGTAGCCATGCCAGCAGTTCACTAGAGTAGAAGAAGCCAGATTAGGTCTGCTTACTGTTCCACCACCAGGGGAGGAGCCTGATGCCAACATCATGTACAGGAAGTGATGTCATAGCTGGCAGAGATTAAGGAAGTGGAAGATGAACAGAAGAAATGTCACCCTGCTGTGTGTGTGTGTGTGTGTCTGTGTGTGTGTGTCTGTGTGTGTGTGTGTCTGTGTGTGTGTGTGTCTGTGTGTGTGTGTGTGTGTGTGTTCCATCCAGTCAGCACAATCTATTATTGATGGTGAGACTTCCTCCTACATAGCAGGCAAGCAAGTCCACA
>CM059314.1:405000-437500 GCA_030340665.1 Neosalanx taihuensis
CGTGTGTGTGAGTGAGCATGGGCGAGTGTGTGTGAGCAAGCTTGTATGTAAGTGTGAGTGTGTGTGAGCTGGTGTCTGTGTTGGTGAGCGTGTGTGTGTGTGAGTGTTAACGAGTGTGTTAGTGTGTGTGTAATTGCGAGCATTTGCGAGTGTGGTGTGTGTTAGTGAGTGTGTGCGCGGGTGTTAGTGTGTGTGTGTTAGTGAGTATGCGTGTATTAGTGAGTGTGTGTGAGTGTGTTAGAGTGTGTGTGAGTGTGTTAGCAAGTCTGTGTGTGTTAGTGAGTGTGTGTGCATGTGTTAGAGTGTGTGTGTTAGTGAGTATGCGTGTGTTAGTGAGTGTGTGTGTTAATGAGTGTGTTAGTGAGTGTGTGTGCGTGTGCTAGAGTGTGTGTGTGTGTGTGTGTGTTAGTGAGTATGCATGTATTAGTGAGTGTGTGTGTTAATGAGTGTGTTAGTGAGTGTCCACCCTTGTGACCTAGTTTAGAAGTGGGCTAAGAGAGAGAGAAAGGTAGGAAGATGACAGGAGAGAGAGAGAGAGAGAAAGAGAGAGAGAGAGAGACAGAGAGGCAGAGAGAGAGAGAGAGACAGAGAGAGAGAGACAGAGAGGCAGAGAGAGAGAGAGACAGAGAGAGAGAGAGAGAGAGAGAGACAAGAGAGAGAGAGAGAGAGAGAGAGACAGAGAGGCAGAGTTAGAGAGGCAGAGAGACAGAGAGAGAAGAGAGAGAGAGAGAGAGAGAGAGACAGAGAGAAAGAGAGGGAGAAGAGAGAGATAGAAAGAACACAACTGTGTTTAATTAGGGAACAAGAAGTTTTCCATAAGCTTCTATATTTAGCTGGTAATTACAAGACCCTCACACACACCTACACACTCATAAGCATAAATACACAACACACACACACACGACTGATGTCTCTCTCAACACTTTCTGAAAGAACGTTAGCATAGGAGAAGAGGAGGAAAGAAGGAGAGAGGAGGAAGAAGGAGAGGAGAGAGGAGAGAGGAGAGGAGGAGTTTGTCAGTTGATCATATTGTTGTCCCGTCTCTGTGTAAATGAGGCCAGAACACAAAGGATTCACACTCCCTCCCTCCCACACACTATACACACACTATACACACACTATACACACACTATACACACACTATACACACACTATACACACACTATACACACACTATACACACGCACACCCCACACACACACACACACACACACACACACTATACACACTATACACACACACATCATACCTACACTGTACACACACATCATACACACACACACTGTACACACACACTATACACAAGCCACACACACACACACACACACACCATATACACACTATGCACACACCATACACACACACACATTCACACACTCATAGACTTGAGAGACGGTGTCTCTCGCCCCTCTCTCTCTCTCTGCTGAGTAAGAGATGGTGGTCAGATTCACACGCACGTTTCCATAGCGATGATTCATTTGCAGTTGGATCTTCAAGGGCATCGCATCATTTAGGGAGTCAGGATGCCTGGTAACCTCCTTAATGACTGATGTCCAAATAAGACTGGGATGAACTTTGACACACTGACACACTCATACACACTCATACACACTCTTACACACTCATACACACTCATCCCTCATTACTCAGCAGTAATCATCCCTTAATGAATCATCCCTTAATGAATCATCCCTTAATGAATCATCCCTTAATACAGCAATTAAGATTTGTAACCTACAAGTAGCCCACAGGGGGGGGGCACACACACATACCTTGGGATGTATTATTTGTGTGTGTGTGTGTGTGTGTGTGTCTCTGGCTCATTCTGATCATTACATCATAATGACATGATGATGTACTGACAACTACTATCACTGGTGTATATATGTGTGTATGTGTGTGCGGCGTGTGTGTTGCAGTGGGTCTGCAGTGTGTGATGTGTGTGTGCTGTGTGTGTGTTGCAGTGGATCTGCAGTTTGTGTGTGATGTGTGTGTGTGTGTGTGTGTGGTGCAGAGACTATCCATCTGCTTTAATTGAGCTGCACTCTGGCATAAATTACTTCTTTCTGTTATGTAGGCACTTTGCACTGGAGAGAGAGAGAGTGTGTGTAGCATGTGTGTTGTGTGTGTGTTGTGTGTTGTGTGTGTATTGTGTGTGAGTGTGTGCATGGTGTATATGTCCTTTACCCTCTGCCTCCTCCAGCCCATCTCTCTCTCTGCTCCATCTCTGCTGTCTGATTACATGAGTGTTCCCATGAGGGGGGAGAGAGAAGGGAGAGGAGGGGGGAGGAGGGGGAGGGGAGGGGGAGGAGAGGGGGAGAGGAGGGGGAGAGGAGGGGGGAGGAGGGAAGTCTAACTACTTAACAAAGTACATCAAAGAGTTTCATCACAATCCTATCTGCCAACGAAACACAGACAAGGGAGAGAGAAGGAGGAGAGGAGGAGAGGAGGAGGAGAGGAGGGAGAGATAGAAGGATGGAGGGGAGAGGAGGAGGATGAGGAGGAGGGATAAAGGAGCATGAGGAGGAGGATATAGGAGAGGAAGAGGAGGAGGAGGGGTGGTGGAGGGTTTGAAAGGACCAGAATAGAACAGAATATTATTAACAAACATCGTCCATACAACATCTGGACCACGGCAACTGTAACTAGGGAACATGTCACCGCTTCCCGGTCTCGTCTCCTAGGAGACCCAGAGTGAATTGATCTTATTATGGTCTGGCTTACGTAAGAGCTGTGTGTAGGAGGAACCTAGAACAGAACCTTAAAGGTTCTCTAAAGTTCTACTGCATGCATACACACATTCACAGCCACACTCACACACACTCATACACACACACACACTCACAGACACATTCACACTCATTCACACTCACTCACACACACAATGCTCCTTCTAATGTTCCTAGTCTATGGAGGAAGAACAGCCCATCTTAGTGAGTATTAAGCATTTATAATCCATCCCAGCTCAAGTGTGTGTGTGTGTATGTGTGTGTGTGTATGTGTATATGTGTGACAGTGTACATTATTAAATAGTAAGTGGTTCCTTGTTGTCTTACAACGAGTAACACACACACTACACTCAGAAACACGCACACACATGCACCCGGCACACACATACTCACTCACACATGACCCCTGGCACACACACACACAAACACACATACACACACACTTACACACACACATACACACACACATACACACGCTCCTGAAAGAGGTGAACTTCTCTTCTTGTCTAAGACAGAAGATCAGATCAGTTGGTTTGTCTTTTTATTCCTCTCTCTTAATCTCTCCTCCCTCTCTTCCTCTCTCTCTTTATCTCTCTCTTCCTCTCTCCATCTCTCTTCATCTCTCCCTCTCTTCCTCTCTCTCTCCATCTCTCTTCATCTCTCTCTATCTTTCTCTTCATCTCTCCCTCTCTTCATCTCTCTCTTCATCTCTCTCTCCATCTCTCTTCATCTCTCCCTCTCTTCCTTTCTCTCTCCATCTCTCTTCATCTCTCTCTACCTTTCTCTTCATCTCTCTCTATCTTTCTCTTCATCTCTCCCTCTCTTCCTCTCTCTCTCCATCTCTCTTCATCTCTCTCTCCATCTCTCTTCATCTCTCTCTATCTTTCTCTTCATCTCTCCCTCTCTTCATCTCTCTCTTCATCTCTCTCTTCATCTCTCCCTCTCTTCCTCTCTCTCTCCATCTCTCTTCATCTCTCTCTACCTTTCTCTTCATCTCTCTCTTCATCTCTCTCTTCATCTCTCCCTCTCTCTTCAGTATCCTAGTCTCCAGGTTAGATACTGAGGTGGGACAGACAGACAGAAAGACCAGCTGGACAGGTGGACAGGTAGACTGACAGACTGGAGGACAGACGGGCAGGAAGTGATGTCAGTTTTGTTGTGCCAGTTCCCATAGCAACAACAATCTGTAACCACTGTGCTCTGTTAAAAGAGTTCTACCTAAATAATGAATACACACACTATATACACACCACACACACACACACACACGGTGAGTGAGAGCCAAGCGCATTGTCACTGATCCTCCCTCAAGATTATCCAGTGTTGTCATGGTGATATGTCTGTTTTCAGATCATAAGGTGGTTGACCTGGTGACAGATCTGATGATGATGGGATGTTGTTGTTGACACCCGTGATGTCACTTAGACCCCTGACTTAATGATCACTAGAGAGAGGGGAAGAGAGGAAGAGGGAGGGGGAGAGAGTGAGAGAGAGAGAGAGAGAGAGATACTTGTCTTGAGGGTAAAAGCTTCTTTCTCTCTCCTTCTGTTGCCCTTCTCTCAAGGAGAAACTCTGTCTATAGTCTCACACCTGTCTTACACACACCTGTCTCACACACACCTGTCTCACACACTCCTGTCTCACACACACCTGTCTTACACACACCTGTCTCACACACACCTGTCTCACACACACCTGTCTCACACACACCTAGCTGTCATCATACTGAGCACACACACACACCTTCATTCCCCACTTACAGACACACACCCTCAGCCAGCTGTCATCATCCTCAGTACAGTAGGAAATCCAGTCTGCTGTTTGGAAAACCTTCCAGTCTAATGTCCAGTAATATGATACTGCTAATGAGGAGGATAATAATGTGGAATAAAAATATATTCTGATGGAAAAGCATCACTCTCTCCTGCATTCTCTGCTCCTCCTCTCCTCTCTCCTCTCTCCTCTCTCCTCTCACCTCTCCTCTCTCCTCTCACCTCTCTTCACCCCCTATAGATGTTGTCATGGAAACAGGCCATGTACTTCCAGTTTCATTATGGGATGCAGATGTGCACCTCCTTGGCACCATACCAACTGTTCTGTTTGTAGACCCTGACCCCCAGCAGTTTCCGTGGCAGCGTCGCCGTGGCAGCATCTCTGTGACAGCATCCCATGGCAACCAGACAGTGTAAAGTAACACCTCAGTAACCAGACAGTGTAAAGTAACATCAACCAGTTGTCAACTTCAACTTAAACCTTTTCTGGTTATAGACCAGCCTGGCCACAAGGTTCTCTCTCTCTCTTATTCTCTCTCATTTTCACTCAATCTTTCTGTCTTGTTCTCTCACCTCCCTCCTCTCCCTCTCTCTCCCTCCCCTTTCCCTCCCTCCCCCTCTCTCTCCTCCCTCCCTCTCTCTCTCTTTAGAACGTCTTCCTGATGCAACACACGCACGAACGAGGAACCGTGTTAGAGAAACACACACACGCACACACACACACACGCACACACACACACAAACACCCACACGCACGCACACACACACACAAACACACGTACGTACTCACGCATCCGTTACCATATATCCATGGCTTCCTATCCCAAATAGAAGTTATGAAGTCCCGGATCCCTCCGCTCCTCCCCGCCCGCACCCCTGCCTCCTTAGCCCGGCTCAGAGGAGCCCATCTCCCGCTCGGTGAGCAGCCTTTTCAGGGCGACCCTGGACAACCAGAGGATACACCACATCTGTGCACGAGTCCCTTAACTCTCTCACACGCGCTCCTGTCCAAGTTGCCTGCAAAAACGGGGACGGGAGCTCGTGCCCTCAGCTAGCCAGCCAGCTCGCGCTGCATGAGGATGGAGAGGAGGTCGTTTCAGAATCGGTTCTTACCTGTGCGCGTGAAGAAGGGCGCGCTTCTCCCGCTATCTCACGGTGTTGGCTTGAGTCACTCTTGGTCTCCTACGAATATCTCTCTGTCTTATCTCTCATGTGTCTCTCCGTCTCGAGGAACCTTATCTCGAGGGGGAAATCCGGTGGCGGCAGCAGCAGCTGTAGCATCGCGCGCCCTGATCGGGCTTGGCATACAAAACGGCTGCCTGCCTCTCCCCCCCCTCCCTTTCTCTCTCTCTCTCTCTCTCTCTCTCTCTCTCTCTCTCTCTCTCTCCTCCGTTTCTTATACTGCGTCAGCGTACAGTTCTCGTCCTGGTCTCTCTTTATCCATCTCTCTCCCCCCCTCTCTCTCCCTCTATCTCCCCCTCTCTCTCTATCTCTCTCTATCTCTCTCCCCCCTCTCTCTTTCCTCCATGAACAGACTGTGATTAATTCAGTAATTCACCAGCAAACTGAATAAAGAGAGACTACCCCTCCCCCTCTCCCCCTCTCTCTCTCCCACTCTCCCTCCTTTTCTCCCCTGCTTCCTAGTCTCCTCTAGTTGACAGCTGTCAGTTTGATCCATACTGGAACTGAGAACCACTGAAGCCCTTCATGGATCTGATCAGCTCTGATAATGAAGTGAGGAGTGGTGAGGGTGTGAGATCAGAGTGTGTGTGTGTGTGTGTGTGTGTGTGTGTGTGTGTGTGTGTGTGAGAGAGAGAGTGTAAATGTGTGTGTGAGAGTGTGTGTGAGTGTGTACGTGTGTGTGACCATGAAGAACAGCCCATGTTGGCTTGTTGCCCAGGTGCACCATGGGAGAAACAGACTCCCTACCAGTCTACATGGGTAGGGAAGAATCATACCTGTTTACCACACACACACACAGACCATACACAGACACACACAGACCATACACACACACACAGACCATACTCACACACACAGACCATACACACACACACACACAGACCATACACACACACACAGACCATACACACACACACACACAGACCATACACAGACACACACACAGACCATACACACACAGACCATACACAGACACACACACACACACACACACACACACACACACACACTGGCAGTCACAGTCAGAGAGAGAGGAGGGAGAGAAAGTAAATTCTATGTTTGTTTATCTTGCATAGCGAATAAACCCCCATTCTGATTCTGATTCTGATTCTGATTCTGATTCTGATACACTCTCACACACACACACACCTGAAGTCTGAGTTTATATTTTATGTTTTCAGTTTGGTGTGTAAAATGTGAACTAATATTGTTTACAGGATATTACACAATGCTGCTGTGTTTGACATGCCACATGTTGTGCCTCCTGAGGTTGTGTGAGTGGGTTTCTGTGTGTGTGTTTGTGTGTGTGCTGCTGTGTGTGTGCTGCTGTCTGTGTGTGTGCGTGTGTTTGCTCTGAGGTAGATCTGCAATGCAGCACAGCTCTCTAGTGGTGGATCAAGGCACGTCTGGTTCCTATGGCGACCCTGGAATCAGAATGTGAGTTGAATGTTCTGAACACCCCCCCCCCCCCCCCCCCCCCCCCCCCCCCCCTCTGTGGGAGGCGTCCCTACAGACCCTGTCGATACTCTCTGCTATCAGCAGACTGTGTGTGTGACCTCAGCACTGACTCTGATCAAGCCTCTGTAACCACCTGGACTCATCTTGGACGGACACGGCTGCTGTGTGTGTGTGTGTGCTGCTGTGTGTGTGTGTGTGTGTGTGTGTGTGTGCTGCTGTGTGTGTGCGTGCTGCTGTGTGTGTGTGTGTCTGTCTCTCAGTAGACTGGGAGGGAAAGAAGTTAAAATACTCCACATTCACTTTCTGGTACACAGCAACACACACACACACACAGCAGCACACACACACACAGCAACACACACAGCAGCACACACACACACAGCAGCACACACACAGCAACACACACAGCACCGACACACACTCTTGCTTGTGTTGTTCCTGATGTATCACCATGATGAAAGGCACGGATGATGTACACACCCTCAGAAACACACACCGTCTGTGTATTTGTGTGACGGGTGTGTGTCTCCATGCTCTCGTTTACACACACACACACACACACACACCCTCTCACACACATCAACATAGAATGAATAATTTATTCTTAGCAGAAGTGATCAACAGAGATGGGGAGAACATGGAGGAATGGGAGAGGAAGGAGGGAGAGAAGGAGGGAGGGAAGGAGGGAGAGAAGGAGGGAGGAAAGGAGGGAGAGAAGGAGGGAGAGAAGGAGGGAGGGAAGGAGGGGGAGGAAGGGAGGAGAGAAGGAGGGAGGAAAGGAGGGAGAGGAGAGAGAGAAGGAGGGAGAGAAGGAGGGAGAGAGGGAGGGAGAGAAGGAGAGAGGGAGGGAGAGAAGGAGAGAAGGAGGGAGGAAAGGAGGGAGGAAAGGAGGGAGAGAAGGAGGGAGGGAAGGAGGGAGGGAAGGAGGGAGAGAAGGAGGGAGGAAAGGAGGGAGAGAAGGAGAGAGAGAAGGAGGAGAGAAGGAGGGAGAGAGGGAGGGAGAGAAGGAGAGAGGGAGGGAGAGAAGGAGAGAAGGAGGGAGGAAAGGAGGGAGAGAAGGAGGGAGGGAAGGAGGGAGGAAAGGAGGGAGAGAAGGAGAGAGAGAAGGAGGGAGAGAAGGAGGGAGAGAGGGAGGGAGAGAAGGAGAGAGGGAGGGAGAGAAGGAGAGAAGGAGGGAGGAAAGGAGGGAGAGAAGGAGGGAGGGAAGGAGGGAGGGAAGGAGGGAGAGAAGGAGGGAGAGAAGGAGGAGAGGGAGGGAGAGAAGGAGAGAAGGAGGGAGGAAAGGAGGGAGAGAAGGAGGGGAGGGAGGGAGGGAAGGAGGGAGAGAAGGAGGAGAGAAGGAGGGAGAGAAGGAGAGAAGGAGGGAGGAAAGGAGGGAGAGAAGGAGGGAGGGAAGGAGGGAGAGAGGGAGGGAGAGAAGGAGAGAGGGAGGGAGAGAAGGAGAGAAGGAGGGAGGAAAGGAGGGAGAGAAGGAGGGAGGGAAGGAGGGAGGAGAAGGAGGGAGAGAAGGAGAGAAGGAGGGAGGAAAGGAGGGAGAGAAGGAGGGAGGGAAGGAGGGAGGAAAGGAGGGAGAGAAGGAGGGAGGGAAGGAGGGAGAGAAGATGGAATGTGTGTGTGTGTCTGACACATCAACATGCAGTGCTGGTCACGCGTGTAAACACCTCATCTCACACATGATTAGCTGCAGTAACAGGTTGGGTTTAGGTGAGGGTGTGTCTACTGGGAAGGATGTAGGTGAGTCCTTCCCTCCCTCCCCTCCCTCCCTCCCTCCTGAATAGGGTCAGATTGTGTAAGAGGTTACAGTTGGAGGTCCTGTTCCACACCACTATAATCACACATCTCTGTCTCCTCATCTCTCTTTCTTTCTCCTCTCTCCTCCCTCCATCATTCTTTCCTTGAGATTGAAATAGAGCGTGTGTACATGTGTGTGTGTGTGTGTGTGTGTGTGTGTGTGTGCGTGTGTGTGTGCGTGTGTGTGTGTGTGTGTGTGTGTGTGTGTGTGTGTGTGATGGGAGCCCACAGAGAAGGTTTTTCACAACAACTGCTCATTTTGCTAGTCAGCTCAAACTGAAGTCCAGGAACCCTGCTCCTCGAGGGCCGCTGTCCTGAAGGTTCTAGATGTTTCTCTGCTCCAGCACACCTGATTATAATGAAGGGTCATTATCAGGCTTCCATAGAGCTTGATAACAACCCATTCATTTGAACCAGGTGTGTTAGATATGAGAAAACATCTAAAACTGTGGCCCTTGGGGCCCAGGGTTGGAAACCCCTGCTAGTCTGATCAAAAAAGGCCTTTTGCTCCCTCTGCTGGTGAACACTGTCATGTCAGTTTTGAATATAGTGTACATTTAGGCTCTTGCCCCCTGGTGGTCACAGAGAGGTAGTTTATAGTTCAGGCTCAATATGTTTATACACATTCAACTAGACGTATAGATGTGTGTGTGAGGTGTGTGAGGTAGAGAGATACACAGCTTTTGTGCATTTGTGTCCGTATTACAAACTTCCTCCCTCTTTAATGTCATTGTTGTTAAGACAACCATGTTTGCCAATATATTTTAACCTGATTTTTTCCCCCCCAAACAGGTCAGGGAGAGACAGACAGGTCAGGGAGAGACAGACAGGTCAGGGAGAGACAGACAGGTCAGGGAGAGACAGTCAGTTGGACTTGGTGATGGTGGCCCTGCTTTTGATTGTGTTTATACTTTGTGTTAAATCCAGAAGGAATCAAACCATGGATGACTAAAAGTTTGAAAAAACGCAGTTGAAAGAATAACAATTTATATGAAGATTTTAAGTTGCTATACTGTTATTACACTTTTTATCTGTTTTTACAAAGTTCGATTCTGATTCTGATTCTGATACCAGTTATTACTACATTGTTACACTGTTATTAAGTTTGTATTACACTTTATACCAGTTATTACTACATTGTTACACTGTTATTAAGTTGTTGTTGTTATACTTCATACCAGTTATTACTACATTGTTACACTGTTATTAAGTTGTTGTTACACTTCATACCAGTTATTACCACATTGTTACACTGTTATTAAGTTGGTATTACACTTTATACCAGTTATTACTACATTGTTACAAAGTTATTGAGTTTGTATTACACTATATACCAGTTATTACTACATTGTTACACTGTTATTAAGTTGGTATTACACTTTATGCCAGTTATTACTACATTGTTGCACTGTTATTAAGTTGTTGTTGTTATACTTCATACCAGTTATTACCACATTGTTACAAAGTTATTAAGTTGTTGTTACACTTCATACCAGTTATTACTACATTGTTACAAAGTTATTAAGTTGGTATTACACTTTATACCAGTTACTACATTGTTACACTGTTATTAAGTTGGTATTACACTTTGTACCACTTATTATTACATTGTTACACTGTTATTAAGTTCGTATTACACTTTATACCAGTTATTACTACATTGTTACACTGTTATTAAGTTGTTGTTGTTATACTTCATACCAGTTATTACCACATTGTTACACTGTTATTAAGTTGTTGTTACACTTCATACCAGTTATTACTACATTGTTACAAAGTTATTAAGTTGGTATTACACTTTATACCACTTATTACTACATTGTTACACTGTTATTAAGTTGGTATTACACTTTATACCAGTTATTACTACATTGTTACACTGTTCAGGACAAGCTCTCCCAGCTGAACGTGCCTGACCCCACTTGCAGGTGGATCACAGACTTCCTGTCCGACAGGAAGCAGCGCGTCAGGATGGGAACGCAAGTCTCTGACTCCCGGTCCATCAGCACCGGATCCCCTCAAGGCTGTGTCCTTTCCCCCCTGCTCTTCTCCCTGTACACAAACAGCTGCACCTCAAGTCATCCATCAGTCAAGCTCCTGAAGTTTGCGGACGATACCACCCTGATCGGGCTCATTTCTGATGGGGACGAGTCTGACTTCAGGTGGGAAGTGGACAACCTGGTGACTTGGTTCAGCCAGAACAACCTGGAGCTCAACGCTCTCAAGACAGTGGAGATGGTTGTGGACTTTAGGAAGAACCCAGCCCCACTCCCCCACATCACACTGCGCGACTCCCAGGTCAACAGTGTGGAGTCCCTTCGCTTCCTGGGCACCACCCTCTCCCAGGACCTCAAGTGGGAGCTGAACATCAGCTCACTCACAAAGAAAGCCCAGCAGAGGATGTACTTCCTGCGGCAACTGAAGAAATTCAGCCTGCCAAAGACAATGATGGTGCAATTCTACACTGCCACCATCGAGTCCATCCTCACCTCCTCCATCACCGTCTGGTACGCTGCTGCCACTGCCAAGGACAAGAGCAGACTGCAGCGTATCATACGTGCCGCTGAGAAGGTGATAGGCTGCAACCTGCCATCCCTTGAGGACCTGCACACGGCAAGGTCTCTAAAACGGGTGAGGAAGATTGCGGCCGACTCCTCCCACCCTGGACACTCTGTGCTTCAGCTGCTCCCTTCTGGCAGGAGGCTGCGGTCCATCAGGACTAAAACCTCTCGCCACAAGAATAGCTTCTACCCCTCTGCTATTGCCCTCTTCAACAGGGCCAAGGACTCAGTTTGAGACACCCCCCCCCCCCTCCAGAATCCCATTGCACTCTGCCACTTTAGCACAAAACACTTTAAACTTAAAAAACTTACAACTGTGATTTTTGCACCACTGTGTATATACCCCCCCCCCCCCCCCAACGTACCTTATATATATACCCATTCCACTCTGTACCCATGTCATTTGCAATTCCATGTTACCTGTATCATTTGCACTACTCGCATCATTTGTATTATTTGTAACATTTGTATTCCATGTTACCTGTATCATTTGCACTACTCGCATCATTTGTATTATTTGTAACATTTGTATTCCTTGTCTATATGTATCATATCTGCAGTGTATCTTACATGGTATTCATTTTCATTTTATTAGTAGGCCACATTTATGTTCTATGTTTGCTCATTCCTGCCAAAGTAAATTCTATGTTTGTTTATCTTGCATAGCGAATAAACCCCCATTCTGATTCTGATTCTGATTAATAAGTTGGTATTACACTTTATACCAGTTATTACTACATTGTTACACTGTTATTAAGTTGGTATTACACTTTATACCAGTTATTACTACATTGTTACACTGTTATTACGTTGGTATTACACTTTATACCAGTTATTACTACATTGTTACACTGTTATTAAGTTGGTATTACACTTTATACCAGTTATTACTACATTGTTACACTGTTATTACGTTGGTATTAAGCTAGGTTTATGCTCCCGCGTCAAACCTTACACGTGGGGCGTGGCGCGGTTGTTGAGCATTCGAAGTTTTGCGTCGAGGGTCCGCATTACTCTGCAATTCACCGCCATGCCACCAGGGGGGTGTGGCTGTGTAGTTTCAAGGGTTATAGCCGAATCCTTGCTCATTATTGAAGAGCAAATGCTTATTTTGCAAATGATGTGGAAGCGCAGGCGACAGAGAAGACGATCGCTTCAGGCTGGAAACGGGTGAATTTGCAACACTGGTTCACCCGCTGAGGGACCTGGATGAACAAATGCACTTTCGATACTTTCGAATGTCAGCTGGCCGATTTGACGAGCTTCTTCGCGGTATACAGCCTGGCGAGTGAAGAAAAGTGGTGGCCGATGATTCGAACTTCAGATTGGTGTCCCGAAGCACACTCATTGAGTGATAATAAACTGTGAACTATGCATGGTGTGTAAACTGTGTTGTGCTGTGTGTGTTGAAAATAAATATCAAAACAACTGCTTGAAAACAAACTTGTGTGTTTTATTCTTATGTATTATGTAATACAAAAAGTATAATTTAAAAAATCACAACACTAAAACAATACAACAACAATATGCATTGTAGTATGTATAAATGTATTATAAAAAGTCAAATCACGGCAAAAAGTGCACTCAAACGATACAACACACGTATCTCAACTATTTACAAAACTACGTCACGTTCTGAGTGGACCAATCACAGAGCTTGTGACGCCGCAACGCTACGCGCAGTTAGGATTTTTTGGAGGCGCGCGATGGGCAATGCAGGAGGGTCCGCGTTGTCGGCGGAGCAATGCGGGCGACAAATCGCAGAAGCATAGATCGAGCTTTACACTTTATACCAGTTATTACTACATTGTTACACTGTTATTAAGTTGTTACACTTTTTACCAGTTATTACTACATTGTTACACTGTTATTAAGTTGTTGTTATACTTCATACCAGTTATTACCACATTGTTACACTGTTATTAAGTTGTTGTTACACGTCATACCAGTTATTACTACATTGTTACACTGTTATTAAGTTGGTATTACACTTTATACCAGTTATTACTACACTGTTACACTGTTATTAAGTTGGTATTACACTTTATACCAGTTATTACTACATTGTTACACTGTTATTAAGTTGGTATTACGCTTTATACCAGTTATTACTACATTGTTACACTGTTATTACGTTGGTATTACACTTTATACCAGTTATTACTACATTGTTACACTGTTATTAAGTTGGTATTACACTTTATACCAGTTATTACTACATTGTTACACTGTTATTACGTTGGTATTAAGCTAGGTTTATGCTCCCGCGTCAAACCTTACACACGTGGGGCGTGGCGCGGTTGTTGAGCATTCGAAGTTTTGCGTCGAGGGTCCGCATTACTCTGCAATTCACCGCCATGCCACCAGGGGGGTGTGGCTGTGTAGTTTCAAGGGTTATAGCCGAATCCTTGCTCATTATTGAAGAGCAAATGCTTATTTTGCAAATGATGTGGAAGCGCAGGCGACAGAGAAGACGATCGCTTCAGGCTGGAAACGGGTGAATTTGCAACACTGGTTCACCCGCTGAGGGACCTGGATGAACAAATGCACTTTCGATACTTTCGAATGTCAGCTGGCCGATTTGACGAGCTTCTTCGCGGTATACAGCCTGGCGAGTGAAGAAAAGTGGTGGCCGATGATTCGAACTTCAGATTGGTGTCCCGAAGCACACTCATTGAGTGATAATAAACTGTGAACTATGCATGGTGTGTAAACTGTGTTGTGCTGTGTGTGTTGAAAATAAATATCAAAACAACTGCTTGAAAACAAACTTGTGTGTTTTATTCTTATGTATTATGTAATACAAAAAGTATAATTTAAAAAATCACAACACTAAAACAATACAACAACAATATGCATTGTAGTATGTATAAATGTATTATAAAAAGTCAAATCACGGCAAAAAGTGCACTCAAACGATACAACACACGTATCTCAACTATTTACAAAACTACGTCACGTTCTGAGTGGACCAATCACAGAGCTTGTGACGCCGCAACGCTACGCGCAGTTAGGATTTTTTGGAGGCGCGCGATGGGCAATGCAGGAGGGTCCGCGTTGTCGGCGGAGCAATGCGGGCGACAAATCGCAGAAGCATAGATCGAGCTTTACACTTTATACCAGTTATTACTACATTGTTACACTGTTATTAAGTTGTTACACTTTTTACCAGTTATTACTACATTGTTACACTGTTATTAAGTTGTTGTTATACTTCATACCAGTTATTACCACATTGTTACACTGTTATTAAGTTGTTGTTACACGTCATACCAGTTATTACTACATTGTTACACTGTTATTAAGTTGGTATTACACTTTATACCAGTTATTACTACACTGTTACACTGTTATTAAGTTGGTATTACACTTTATACCAGTTATTACTACATTGTTACACTGTTATTAAGTTGGTATTACACTTTATACCAGTTATTACTACATTGTTACACTGTTGTATGTTAGAGCTGGACTCTCTGGCAGTGGTGTCGGAGTGGAGGATGCTGGCCAAACTCAACGCCATCCTGGACAGTACCTCCCACCCACTCCACAATGTGCTGGTCGGACAAAGGAGTACTTTCAGCGGGAGACTCATCCTCCCAAAATGCACCACACAGCGCCACAGGAAGTCATTCCTGCCTGTGGCCATCAAACTTTACAATTCTCACACCAGTAGTTTGTAAGCCAACTGTATATCCTGTGAAATAGCATAACATCCAGGGATATAACAATGGACATTAGGCAATAGTCTGACTCAACTTCTGTAACATAACTACATATTTGGCAATATTCTGGTACAACTGTATATAACCATGTATATTCTGCTAATAACCTGCAAATCCTGTATATCCTGTATATGCTGCAAATAACTGTAAATCCTGTACATCACAATTACTTGCATAATTGTAATTGAATTGTATAGATTATAAGGGTATAGTCTGTAACCTGCACTTTATCCTGGACATCCTGTATATTCTGCTGTACATTCTGCACATTCTGTACAAAACTGAAAATCATGTACATTCTAATATAATACTGTATATTATACAAGACCAATACTGTATAATTGTAAATGTATAGCTTCTGTACATAATCATTATGCTCCCTGGGAGGATTCACCTCACCCACCATTTTTTACTTATTGTTATTGACCCCACACCCTATCCCTGTGTACACTTTCTAATCTTTTACCCCACACCCTTACCCTTGTGTGCTTTGCGAGACTGTGTGCCGTTGATACAAAGGAGTTTCCCTCGGGATCAATAAAGTAATCTGAATCTGAATCTGAAGTATTAAGTTGTTGTTACACTTCATACCAGTTATTACCACATTGTTACACTGTTATTAAGTTGTTGTTACACTTTATACCAGTTATTACTACATTGTTACATCGTTATTAAGTTGGTATTACACTTTAAACCAGCTATTACTACATTGTTACACTGTTATTAAGTTGGTATTACACTTTAAACCAGCTATTACTACATTGTTACACTGTTATTAAGTTGGTATTACACTTTAAACCAGTTATTACTACATTGTTACACTGTTATTAAGTTGGTATTACACTTTAAACCAGCTATTACTACATTGTTACACTGTTATTAAGTTGGTATTACACTTTAAACCAGCTATTACTACATTGTTACACTGTTATTAAGTTGGTATTACACTTTAAACCAGTTATTACTACATTGTTACACTGTTATTAAGTTCGTATTACATTTTATACCAGTTATTACTACATTGTTACACTGTTATTAAGTTGTTGTTACACTTTATACCAGTTATTACTACATTGTTACACTGTTATTAAGTTGTTGTTGTTACACTTCATACCAGTTATTACCACATTGTTACGCTGTTATTAATTGTAACAGATTTTTTTACTGTTTGTTTTGCTGTAGCCATTTTATAAACTCTTACACCTTAAAAAATATTTGGTGACTCAATTAAGTGATCTTGTTGCTTTGACTGAGTTAAGTTGAGTCAACTTATAGTGTGTGTATATGTGTTAGTGGAAATCCACAGCCTGACGTATTTTGAAATTTTACATGTATTCATTTAGCAAACGCTTTTATCCAAAGCGACTTACAGTAAGTACAGGGACATTTTACCTGAGGCAAGTAGGGTGAAGTGCCTTGCCCAAGGACACAACGTCATATAGCCACAGCGGGGCCTCAATCTCAAAAACCTTCCGATCATGAGGCCAACGACTTAACCCGTTGAGCCATCTGACCCCTCCGAATGAAATGATTTAAAGGATGTATCTCATCACCTTGAATTGTGTTGGGAAAAATAGGCTTTTATCTACTTTCCGCTGAGTTGTCAAAATATGTATGTTAAGTTGTATGTATGTTGTATGTATGATGTATGTTATGTTAAGTATGTGTAAGGCTATTTCCCAGCATGTTCATTAAAAGAGATATGGAGTGTCCTACTTCAAGTCTAATCTGGTTTTAATTAATATGGATTACAGAGATCTGGACACAAATGCAACTCCTGTATGTACTACAACAACTGACATATTCTGTCTCATTTAAACCAGCTCTCCCTCCCTACCTCTGTGAGGTAAAGAGATACAGAGAGCTGTGTGTGAGGTAGAGATACAGAGAGCTGTGTGTGAGGTAGAGATACAGAGAGCTGTGTGTGAGATAGAGATACAGAGAGCTGTGTGTGAGGTAGAGATACAGAGAGCTGTGTGTGAGGTAGAGATACAGAGAGCTGTGTGTGAGATAGAGATACAGAGAGCTGCATGTGAGGTAGAGAGATACAGAGAGCTGTGTGTGAGGTAGAGAGATACAGAGAGCTGTGTGTGAGGTAGAGAGATACAGAGAGCTGTGTGTGAGGTAGACATACAGAGAGCTGTGTGTGAGGTAGAGAGATACAGAGAGCTGTGTGTGAGATAAAGAGATACAGAGAGCTGTGTGTGAGGTAGAGAGATACAGAGAGCTGTGTGTGAGATAAAGAGATACAGAGAGCTGTGTGTGAGGTAGAGAGATACAGAGAGCTGTGTGTGAGATAAAGAAATACAGAGAGCTGTGTGTGAGGTAGAGATACAGAGAGCTGCGTGTGAGGTAGAGAGATACAGAGAGCTGTGTGTGAGGTAGAGATACAGAGAGCTGCGTGTGAGGTAGAGAGATACAGAGAGCTGTGTGTGAGGTAGAGAGGTACAGAGAGCTGCGTGTGAGGTAGAGAGGTACAGAGAGCTGTGTGTGAGGTAGAGAGGTCTCTGAGTGTGGGAGCATTAAGAGCGAGTGGCGTTGAGAATTGTAGATCAGGATAGGATGAGCGATGGAGGAGAGGAAGAGAGGAGGATGGGGGAGACCACTGAAGCAGCTTGGGAGGGGGGTTTGGGGGAGACCACTGTGGAGGGGGAAGAAGGAGGAGGAGAGTGGGTAAAACCTCCACTGTAACACGCGCCTGCAAAGAGGACAGAGGAGAGAGGGAGGAGAGGAAGAAGAAAACAGACATGAAACCTTTCCTGCAATCTTCAGGCAATCAAGGTGACTGTGTGTTTCTGTGCGTGTCTCGATGTGTGTGTGTGTGTTTGAGTCTCTGTGTATGTGTGTTACTGTCTGTGTGTGTGTCTATCTGTCTGTATGTCTGTGTGTGTGTGTGCGTCTAGCAAATGCTGTTCATGTGTGCACGTTATGTTGGGGTAGTCCTCAGGTATCCTGTGTGTGTGTGTGTGTGTGTGTGTGAGTGTGTGTTTGTGTGTGCCCTTTGAAGTGGGTGAGATCCGAGATCATCTTATTCTGTAGGATTAAAATACTAAAATCCCTTGTTTCACTGTTAACCACAGATATACTGTACACACACACACACACACACACACACACAAACACACACACACAAGCACACACAAGTTAGAAGTCATCATTGTGTCCTGTGAGTGTGGTGGGAAGGTGCCTGAGGAGGCAGGGAGTCAGGTTGGTAATTAGAAGGTTCCTGGTTCAATTTTGGCTGTGCCAACATGATGTTGTGTCCTTGGGGAAGGCACTTCACCCTACATGTCTCAGGGGGGGATGTCCCTGTTCTTACTGTAAGCCACTGAATGGAAGATGGAACGAGCTGTTGACAAGTGTGTGTGTGACTGCTTGTACGTGTGTGTGTGTGTCTGTGTGACCGTGTGTGTTAATAATTATCTACTCCTCGCTGTTTCATACCTAGGTTCCAAAATCATCATCCAATCACAGCTAGGATTACAATACAAGCCATGAGGTTTTTCAGTTCAACCAATCAGAACCAGTCTTCTAGGACCCACTACTCTCTCGAACACTGATGGCCCAATCACAAGTAAGCACTCTGAGGAACACGGATCTATTTGGCCAATCACAGAAAGGCTTTTTACCTGGAGTAACCATGTCAAAGATTCATCAGACTGAAGATCACATCACCTGCTGACTGTCAGCTGCTTCACAGATCTGGCCAATCAGAACCTGAGAAGGTGTGCGCCAGAGAGGAGGTGATTGGCTGTCAGATGGGGGCCTGGGTTTGACCCCCCCTGGGGTGTTTGACCTTGGTTCACTCCTGACCCCTGACCCCTGACCTGGCGCTGCAGCTCCTCTGTTGTCTGGGTTCTGCTCAGCTTCGCCCCCGAGCGCAGGGCCAGCCAATCAGCATGAAGAAGAGTCGTAGCGTGTTGATGGTCACTGGAGAAGAGGTACACACCTTGTAGAGTGTATATGTAGCGTAAGTGTGTAACATGTGTGTAAGGTGTGTGTGGGTAAGGTGTGTGTGTAGCATGTGTGTGTGCAAGGTGTGTGTGTGTGTGTAAGGTGTGTGTGTAGCATGTGTGTGTGTAAGGTGTGTGTAAGGTGTAGCGTGTGTGTAAGGTGTGTGTGTGAGGTGTGTGTGTGTAAGGTGTGTGTGCGTGTAAGTTGTGTGTGTAAGGTGTGTGTGCATGTAAGTTGTGTGTGTAAGGTGTGTGTGTGAGTGTAAGTTGTGTGTGTGTGTAAGGTGTGTGTGTGTAAGTTGTGTGTGTGTAAGTTGTGTGTGTAAGGTGTGTGTGTAAGGTGTGTGTGTGTGTAAGGTGTGTGTGTAAGGTGTGTGTGTAAGGTGTGTGTGCAAGGTGTGTGTGTGTGTAAGGTGTGTGTGTGTAAGGTGTGTGTGTAAGGTGTGTGTGTAAGGTGTGTGTGCAAGGTGTGTGTGTGTGTAAGGTGTGTGTGTGTAAGGTGTGTGTGTAAGGTGTGTGTGTCAGTGCTTGTGTCAGTGGTTTGTTTACAGGAACTGTCTTACTGTAGGGCTGCCTGCTTCTATGGTGGCTGGAACACACTGCTGTTAGGAAGGGGGTGTGGAAACACATTTGTATGCATGGACATGTGTGTGTGTGTGGTGTGTGGTATGTGGGTGTGTGGTGTGTGTGTGTGGTGTATGTGTGTGTGTGTGTGTTCATTTGGAGGACTTCAAACGCAGCATGGAGGAAACACGGCACTGTTGCCTAGCAACTGCTGCCATTCCCCCAGTGTTGCCACGGTGCTGCAGTGCAGATCAGGAGAGGACACGCACACACACCTTACACACACACCTTACACACCATACACACATCTCACACACATCCCAGACACACACTCATCTTCAATAATAACACTGTTTTTAAGGAAACAGGGATGTTTTCTGACTGTCCTTTGTTAGCACATGTTACGCCCCCTGCTGGACTGGGTGGTACTGCGCATGTTCACCTGCAGCGCCCCCTGCTGGACTGGGCGGTACTGCAGAATGGATGAGAATAGTTGATCAGTTTTTTTTAATCCTTGTCTATTTCTCAGTATCTGTCTCCCTGTTTTGTTATCTCTGCTCTCCCTCCCCCACTCTCCCCCTCTCCCTCCCCCACTCTCCCCCACTCTCCCCCTCTCCTTCCCCCACTCTCTCCCTCCCCCACTCTCCCCCTCTCCCTCCCCCTGTGATCAGGACAGCGATGCAGAGACTCCCGGGGGCGGGGAGAGGGCGGAGCCAGCTCAGTACAGCCGCTCCTATACGTCAGGAGCTACCTTGGGGGCGGAGCTACGAAGGGGGCGGAGCAGGAGACTCTCCTCCAGTTTGCAGGTGAGCAAGAGAGCTAGGCAGCTTTCCTTACTCTGACTGTCCCTTCTTATTGGCTGTTGTGTCATTTTGTCATGTTATCCTGTTTCCTGATTGGTGCAGGTGCCATGTTGGCTCCGCCCCCGTGACAGGACACGCTCTCCTGAGGTTCAGAACGACATGCCCCGCCCCACAACCCTGCCCCTGCACATCCCCCCACGCATTGCCATCACACACCCAGACGGGTACACACACACACACTATACACACACACACTATATACACACACACACACACACACATCCTCAGGAACACATCTTGTCCTTCCTGTGTGTGTTCCAGGTACGAGATGGAGAACGGGGGTGTTTCTCCAGGTTACACCCCCCTGGGGGCCCAGAGCCCGGGGTTGACCCTTCACCCCTCCCTCCACCAGGGTCAGAGAAGAGAGTCCTTCCTCTACCGTCCTGACTCAGACTTTGACATGTCCCCCAAGACACTGTCCCGGAACTCTGTCACCAGCGAGGGGTGAGGAGGGGAGGGGGAGAGGAGGAGAGGGGAGGAGGGGGAGGAAGAGAGGAGGAAAGGAGGAGAGGAAAGGGAAGTGTCTGTCTCAAGTATCTCGCATTTATGGTAACAGAACTTTATACTTTTCTCCCACCCATCCTCTCTTCTCCCTCCCTCCCTCCCTCCCTCCCTCCCTCCCTCCCTCCCTCCCTCCCTCCCTCCCTCCCTCCCTCCCTCCCTCCCTCCCGCCCATCCTCTCTTCTCCCTCCCCCTCTTCTCTCAGTCATGCAGGTGAAGACTTTATCGTTACACCATTTGCTCAGGTCTGTTTGCTGTGTGTCACTCTTCCACACACACCCTTATACCATATATACACATATAAACACCTGTATGGACACGAATGCTCACACAGATATACACGTATGTAGAGACACTTACATACATGTGAACATACACACAGTTATACAAAGTGTGAACTTTTTAAGTACATTCATAACAAAACACTCTTCTGGGGTGTCCATGTTGTCATAGCAACACCTGACTCTGTGATGTCACTCAGGTGTTGTCATAGCGACCCCTGACCCTGTGATGTCACTCAGGTGCTGGCCAGTCTACGATCAGTCCGGAACAACTTCACCCTCCTGACTAACGTCTCCACGGCAACCATGAGGTCAGTGTTGTTCGGAAACCTTCCCTGGAATCTCCTTGGAGGTGATTGGCTACTTCAGGGAGGCTAGGAGAGTGGTGTGTGTGGTAGTGTGTTGTAATGTGTGTGTGTGGTAGTGTGTGTGGTTGTGTGTGTGTTAGTGTGTGTGTTAGTGTGTGTGTGTGGTAGTGTGTGTGTGTGGTAGTGTGTGTGGTAGTGTGTGAGGTGGTGTGTGTGTGTGGTAGTCTGTGTGGTAGTGTGTGTGGTAGTGTGTGTGTGTGGTAGTGTGTGTGTTAGTGTGTGTGTGTGGTAGTGTGTGTGGTAGTATGTGTGATGGTGTGTGTGTGTGGTAGTCTGTGTGGTAGTGTGTGTGGTAGTGTGTGAGGTGGTGTGTGAGGTGGTGTGTGTGTGTGGTAGTCTGTGTGGTAGTGTGTGTGGTAGTGTGTGTTACGGCTGGTGTCTCATATCCATCAGGGGGCCGTGCCAGCGTGGGGGCGGAGCCTCTCTGACAGAGCAGCAGCATCAGCAGGTTGCCCTGGAGACGCTGCTGGAGCTAGACTGGTGTCTGGAGCAGCTGGACACTCTGCAGACGCACCGCTCTGTCTCTGACATGGCCTCCAACAAGGTGAGCCCCGCCCACCACAGGGTCACCATGGTAACCATCCCATCAGCACCACCCTGATGTAACCCCAGCATGACCTCCTCCTCTCAGTTCAAGAGGATGCTGAACAGAGAGCTGACTCACCTGTCTGAGACCAGCCGCTCGGGGAACCAGGTGTCAGAGTACATCTCCAGTACCTTCCTGGGTGAGACTGTCTACCTGTCTACCTGTCTGCCTGTCTACCTGTCTACCTGTCTACCTGTCTACCTGTCTGCCTGACTACCTCTCTACCTGTCTACCTGTCTGCCTGTCTACCTGTCTGCCTGTCTACCTGTCTACCTGTCTACCTGTCTACCTCTCTACCTGTCTGCCTGTCTACCTGTCTACCTGTCTACCTGTCTGCCTGTCTACCTCTCTACCTGTCTACCTGTCTACCTGACTGCCTGTCTGCCTGTCTACCTCTCTACCTGTCTACCTGTCTACCTGTCTACCTGTCTGCCTGTCTACCTCTCTACCTGTCTACCTGTCTGCCTGTCTACCTGTCTACCTGTCTACCTGACTGCCTGTCTGCCTGTCTACCTGTCTACCTGTCTACCTGTCTGCCTGTCTACCTGTCTACCTGTCTACCTGTCTACCTGTCTACCTGTCTGCCTGTCTACCTGACTACCTGTCTGCCTGTCTACCTGTCTACCTGTCTGCCTGTCTGCCTGTCTGCCTGTCTACCTGTCTACCTGTCTACCTGTCTACCTGTCTACCTGTCTACCTGACTGCCTGTCTGCCTGTCTACCTGTCTACCTGTCTACCTGTCTACCTGTCTGCCTGTCTACCTGTCTACCTGTCTACCTGTCTACCTGTCTACCTGTCTGCCTGTCTGCCTGTCTACCTGACTACCTGTCTGCCTGTCTACCTGTCTACCTGTCTGCCTGTCTACCTGTCTGCCTGTCTACCTGTCTACCTGTCTACCTGTCTACCTGTCTACCTGTCTACCTGACTGCCTGTCTGCCTGTCTACCTGTCTACCTGTCTACCTGTCTGCCTGTCTACCTGTCTACCTGTCTACCTGTCTACCTGTCTACCTGTCTGCCTGTCTACCTGACTACCTGTCTGCCTGTCTACCTGTCTACCTGTCTGCCTGTCTACCTGTCTGCCTGTCTACCTGTCTACCTGTCTACCTGTCTACCTGTCTACCTGACTGCCTGTCTGCCTGTCTACCTGTCTACCTGTCTACCTGTCTGCCTGTCTACCTGACTACCTGTCTGCCTGTCTACCTGTCTACCTGTCTACCTGTCTGCCTGTCTACCTGTCTACCTGTCTACCTGACTGCCTGTCTGCCTGTCTACCTGTCTACCTGTCTACCTGACTACCTGTCTACCTGTCTACCTGTCTGCCTGTCTACCTGTCTGCCTGTCTACCTCTCTACCTGTCTACCTGTCTGCCTGTCTACCTCTCTACCTGTCTACCTGTCTACCTGTCTGCCTGTCTACCTGTCTACCTGTCTGCCTGTCTACCTCTCTACCTGTCTACCTGTCTGCCTGTCTACCTCTCTACCTGTCTACCTGTCTACCTGTCTACCTGTCTACCTGTCTGCCTGTCTACCTCTCTACCTGTCTACCTGTCTGCCTGTCTACCTCTCTACCTGTCTACCTGTCTACCTGACTACCTGTCTACCTGTCTGCCTGTCTGCCTGTCTACCTCTCTACCTGTCTACCTGTCTACCTGTCTGCCTGTCTACCTGTCTGCCTGTCTACCTGTCTACCTGTCTACCTGTCTACCTGTCTACCTGTCTACCTGACTGCCTGTCTGCCTGTCTACCTGTCTACCTGTCTACCTGTCTGCCTGTCTACCTGACTACCTGTCTGCCTGTCTACCTGTCTACCTGTCTACCTGTCTGCCTGTCTACCTGACTACCTGTCTGCCTGTCTACCTGTCTACCTGTCTACCTGTCTGCCTGTCTACCTGTCTACCTGTCTACCTGACTGCCTGTCTGCCTGTCTACCTGTCTACCTGTCTACCTGACTACCTGTCTACCTGTCTACCTGTCTGCCTGTCTACCTGTCTACCTGTCTACTTGTCTACCTGTCTGCCTGACTACCTGTCTACCTGACTGCCTGTCTGCCTGTCTAGCTGTCTACCTGTCTACCTGACTACCTGTCTACCTGACTACCTGACTGCCTGACTGCCTGACTGCCTGTCTACCTGTCTACCTGTCTACCTGACTACCTGTCTACCTGTCTACCTGTCTACCTGACTGCCTGTCTACCTGACTACCTGTCTACCTGTCTACCTGACTGCCTGACTGCCTGACTGCCTGTCTACCTGTGTGTGTGTGTGTGTGTGTGTGTGTGTGTGTGTGTGTGTGTGTGTGTGTGTGCAGACAAGCAGCATGAGGTGGACCTGACTCCACCCCCCCTGAAGGAGCAGCCAATGAGCTTGAGCTTGATTCTGGGAGTGAGGAAGCTTCCTCATAGCTCCTCCCTCTCCAGCGCTTCACTGCCTCGCCTCGGGGTGCCCTGCCTCCGAGAGGACGAGCTGGCCCAGGTACACACACACACCACACACACACACACACACACACACACACCACACACACACCACACACACACACACACACCAAACACCATGTCTCTTTGTGTGTGTGTGTGTAGGAGCTGGAGGACCTGAACAAGTGGAGCTTCAACATCTTCAGGGTGGCAGAACTGTCCATCAACCGTCCTCTGAGCTGTGTGATGTACACCATCTTCCAGGTCAGAGCGCTGTGTGTGTGTGTGTGTACTGTACGTGTGTGTGTGAGTGTGTGTACTGTACGTGTGTGTGTGTACTGTACGTGTGTGTGTGTACTGTACGTGTGTGTACTGTACGTGTGTGTACATATGGGTGTGTGTGTACAGTACACATGTGTGTGTGTGTGTACTGTACGTGTGTGTGTACGTGTGTGTGTACTGTACGTGTGTGTGTGTGTACTGTACGTGTGTGTGTGTACTGTACATGTGTGTGCGTGTACGTGTGTGTGTGTGTACGTGTGTGTATGTACGTGTGTGTGTGTACATATGGGTGTGTGTGTACTGTACACATGTGTGTGCGCAGGAGAGGGAGCTATTGAAGACCTTCAGGATTCCTGTTGACACCTTCATGACCTATGTGATGACCTTGGAGGACCATTACCATGGCAACGTGGCATACCACAACAGCCTCCATGCTGCTGATGTCACACAGTCCATCCATGTGCTGCTGTCCTCCCCTGCCCTCCACGTGAGCACACACACAGACAGGCACACACACACACACACACACACACTCACACACACACACACACACACCCTTTGACCTATGAACAAGTAGTATACGTTACAATTTTTGTATATAATCAATATAGTGTTTGAAATTAAGGTGTGTGTACATGGTGTGTGTGTACATGGTGTGTGTGCATGGTGTGTGTATGTGTGTGTGTGTCAGGGTGTGTTCACTGATCTAGAGATCCTGGCTGCTCTGTTTGCTGCTTCCATCCATGATGTCGACCATCCTGGAGTCTCCAACCAGTTCCTCATCAACACCAGTGAGCTCACACACACACACACACACACACAAACATTCACATACACACACACACAAACATTCACATACACACACACACAAACATTCACATACACACACACACAAACATTCACATACATGTGTGTATGTGTGTGTGTGCAGACTCTGAGCTGGCCCTCATGTATAACGACTCGTCGGTCCTGGAGAATCACCACCTGGCCGTGGGCTTCAAGCTGCTGCAGGAGCCCAGCTGTGACATCTTCCAGAACCTTCCCAAGAAGCAGAGGCAGTCCCTCCGTAAGCTGGTCATCGACATGGTGAGACGCTCACACACACACACACACTCACACACACACACACCTCCACTTTGGCAGCCCAGTCTGCCAAAGATGGAAATGCAGAATGCACATGACCCTGAGTGTGTGTGTGTGTGTGTGTGTGTGTGCGTGTGTGTAGGTCCTAGCTACAGACATGTCTAAACACATGACCCTGTTGGCTGATCTGAAGACCATGGTGGAGACCAAGAAGGTGACCAGCTCAGGAGTGCTGCTGCTAGACCAGTACACAGAACACATCCAGGTCAGTCTGAGCATGTGTGTGTGTGTGTGTGTGCAGGTGTTGAGGAACATGGTCCACTGTGCTGACCTCAGTAACACCTGTTTACCTGTATGTGTGTGTGTGTGTGCAGGTGTTGAGGAACATGGTCCACTGTGCTGACCTCAGTAACACCTGTTTACCTGTATGTGTGTGTGTGTGCAGGTGTTGAGGAACATGGTCCACTGTGCTGACCTCAGTAACACCTGTTTACCTGTATGTGTGTGTGTGTGTGCAGGTGTTGAGGAACATGGTCCACTGTGCTGACCTCAGTAACACCTGTTTACCTGTATGTGTGTGTGTGTGCAGGTGTTGAGGAACATGGTCCACTGTGCTGACCTCAGTAACACCTGTTTACCTGTATGTGTGTGTGTGTGCAGGTGTTGAGGAACATGGTCCACTGTGCTGACCTCAGTAACACCTGTTTACCTGTATGTGTGTGTGTGTGCAGGTGTTGAGGAACATGGTCCACTGTGCTGACCTCAGTAACACCTGTTTACCTGTATGTGTGTGTGTGTGTGCAGGTGTTGAGGAACATGGTCCACTGTGCTGACCTCAGTAACACCTGTTTACCTGTATGTGTGTGTGTGTGCAGGTGTTGAGGAACATGGTCCACTGTGCTGACCTCAGTAACACCTGTTTACCTGTATGTGTGTGTGTGTGCAGGTGTTGAGGAACATGGTCCACTGTGCTGACCTCAGTAACACCTGTTTACCTGTATGTGTGTGTGTGTGTGTGCAGGTGTTGAGGAACATGGTCCACTGTGCTGACCTCAGTAACACCTGTTTACCTGTATGTGTGTGTGTGTGTGCAGGTGTTGAGGAACATGGTTCACTGTGCTGACCTCAGTAACACCTGTTTACCTGTATGTGTGTGTGTGTGTGTGTGTGTGCAGGTGTTGAGGAACATGGTCCACTGTGCTGACCTCAGTAACCCCACCAAGCCTCTCTCTATCTACCGCCTGTGGACAGAACGCATCATGGAGGAATTCTTCAGGTGAGACATGGAGGACCGATGGATATTTTATTCCCTAAATTAAATTGCTACTTTTTTCCAACCTTTTGTAGTGATTCCATGCCTCCATGATGATAATGATAGTGTGACAAAGAAATGATGTATTCCCTTTTGTATTTGATTATACATATAGTTAAATAAAAAACTGATACCAGAAAAATCGGCTTAAGTACAGTCCATCTCAGTTGATTGATTGGTTGATTGGTTGATTGATGTGTCCTCCAGGCAGGGGGACAAGGAGAGAGAGCAGGGGATGGAGATCAGCCCCATGTGTGACAAACACACTGCTTCTGTGGAGAAGAGTCAGGTAAGACATGTTCAGTCTGCCTGCCTCACTTCCACCCTCCTCCCTCCCCTTCTCTCCCCTCTTTATAGACGTCATCTCTCCTCTCCTCTCCAGGTGGGCTTTATAGATTACATCGCTCACCCTCTGTGGGAGACGTGGGCAGACCTGGTGCATCCTGATGCCCAGGAGCTGCTGGACACCCTGGAGGACAACAGGGAGTGGTACCTGAGCACGGTGCCCCAGTCCCCCTCTCCTCCCCCAGACAGACACTTACAGCACAGGCCTCGCTTCCAGTTCAGCATGGAGGACCTGGAAAATGGCCACAGCAACACCTATCACAACCTGAACGGGGAGCTGAGGAGGGGGGAGGGGGAGGAGGGAGAGGAGGAGGGAGAGGAGAAGATGGAGCTGCAGCAAGATCAGGAGAACCACAATGGAGAATTGTATTGTTGTGGAGCGGAGGAGGGAGGAGGAGACGAGAAGGAGGTGGGAGGAGAGAGGGAGGAGGGAGGAAGAGAGAGAGGAGAGGGAGAGGGAGAGGAGGAGGGAGGAGGTGAGGGTGAAGAGGAAGGAGAGGGGGAGGAAGGAAGAGAGGCAGGAGAGGCACAGAATGGAGGAGAAGAAGACTTGCTAGAAGGAGAAGAGGAGAAAGAGGTGGAGGAGGAAAAGGAGCAGAAGGAAGAGGTTGAACAGGAGGGAGAGAAAGAGGAGGTAAACAAGGGAATGGAGGAAGAGGAGGAAGAGAAGGGGGAGGAAGAGAAAAGGGGGGAAGAGGAGGAGGAAGAGGAAGAGAAAGGGGAGGAGGAGGAAAGCTAATGATTTATAGATCATGGAAAGGAAGCAATATAGATGAGAATGTGAAGCAGAAAAGAGAAAGAGAGGGAGGGAGGGAGGGAGGGAAGGAAGGAGGGAATGGAAAGGAGATGAGACACTTTGCAGCTTATACAGCTGGGACGACAAACATTATATGGACTACAATACCCATCATGCATCTGTACAATCATCGCTGCCATGAGACCTTGGGATGGGGGGGGGGACAGCCTTTTGTAGCACTCTGAACAGTGAAACAAAGAAACACACACTCTTGTACGAGCATGCAGAAACTGGAGGTGTTTTCACCAAGACACACACACACCATGACAAGACACAGACACACACACACACCATGACAAGACACACACACACCATGACAATATACAGACACACACACACACCATGACAATACACAGACACACACACACCATGACAATACACACACACACACACACACCATGACAATACACATACACACCATGACAAGACACACACACCATGACAAGACACACACACACCATGACAAGACACAGACACACACACACGACAAGACACACACACCATGACAAGACACACACACACACACACACACACCATGACAAGACACACACACACACACAGACACCATGACAAGACACACACACACACACACCATGACAAGACACACACACACACACACACACACAAACACCATGACAAGACACACACACACACACACACCATGACAAGACACACACACACACACACACACACACACACCATGACAAGACACACACACACACACACACACCATGACAAGACACACACACACACACACACACACCATGACAAGACACACACACACACACACACCATGACAAGACACACACACACACACACACACACACACACACATACCATGACAAGACACACACACACACACACCATGACAAGACACACACACACACACACACACCATGACAAGACAGACTCCCAGTGGTAATTTTTTTTTCTTCCATTTTTGTCGGAACAGAAAATTCATGAGACATTCCAGAACTTCATGAAAGTTCTAGAACTGTGAGGGGGGTTTCCCCTCTGGGATGAACACTGGGAGGAGGAGAGGCTGGCTGATTACCCATGAGCCTTTGAGGGTTTTGAGGAAGTGTTTTGATCACAGACACATGAGGCCAGTGTTGCTAGCTGGTTAACCTTGTGGTGGATCGGAAGGATGAGCTCAAGTCTTTAGCTGTAGGTTTGTGTTGCTATGGGTGATGAGTTTGACCTGGTCTCCATGAGGTCCTCCTTGATGATGTCATCGTCTCAACCTTGATCTAGTCTCTCTAGTCTGTACTTAGACCTGCGTCAATAAAGCAATGCATCATGGGACTGTTAGTGGGTAGGGGTATGTGCCAGAGAGAAGGGGTGGGGGGTAGTGTGTGTGGAGGGGTTTGGTTTGAGTGTGGTGGAGGGGTGTGTGTGTTTGAGGTGTGTGTGTGTTTGAGGTGTGTGTGTGTGTGTGTTTGAGGAGGGGTGTGTGTGTGTGTGTGTGTGTGTGTGTGAGGAGGGGTTAGGGTTAGGGAAAGTCTTCCTCTACTGTTTATATTGTGAATCTGTGATTGGCACTTTATCCCCCCCCACGTCCTGTATTCCATGTCTTGTTATTACATGTGTCACAAACATTTACTGAATAATAATTGTGTATTTTAATCTGCTGATGTCAATAAATAATAATGATCATGCCTCAGATAAAGATGTTTATTAATAAGCTCATAGTATTACCTGAGACAACCACACTTCCTTGTTCAGCAGTCAGGTGACCAAACTAAGAGCCAAAATGTGGGGGGTTTGGCATCATAGCATAGTCATGCTGAGACAAGTAGACACCCCTCTCTACACACACACACACACACACACACACACACACTCACTCACTCACTCACTCACTCACTCACTCACACACACACACACACACACAGTACCAAAAGGCATAAAAAAATATGTCCGACTGAACAGCAGGATGAATACTTCAGATATTAAATAAATAGATCTCATAGCTCTATAAGTCTGCTAGGACACACACACACACACACACACACACGCTTGTTTCCAGAACATGACTGTCTTCATTTGAGGTTTGTAGTTTGTGGAGGTTCCTAGAAAGTGTTTGGTGAGAATCCCAAATGTTCTGCTTGGATTCTAGAAGGTTCTTTGGGTGTCCTGGTCTAGTCAACGTTCTAGAAGGGTCAGGTCAGGGTGCTAGAAGGGTCAGGTCAGGGTTCTAGAAGGGTCAGGGTTCTAGAAGGGTCAGGTCAGGGTTCTAGAAGGGTCAGGGTTCTAGAAGGGTCAGGGTTCTAGAAGGGTTAGGTCAGGGTTCTAGAATGGTCAGGGTTCTAGAAGGGTCAGGTCAGGGTGCTAGAAGGGTCAGGGTTCTAGAAGGGTCAGGGTTCTAGAAGGGTCAGGTCAGGGTTCTAGAAGGGTCAGGGTTCTAGAAGGGTCAGGGTTCTAGAAGGGTCAGGTCAGGGTTCTAGAAGGGTCAGGGTTCTAGAAGGGTCAGGGTTCTAGAAGGGTCAGGTCAGGGTTCTAGAAGGGTCAGGGTTCTAGAAGGGTCAGGGTTCTAGAAGGGTCAGGGTTCTAGAAGGGTCAGGTCAGGGTTCTAGAAGGGTCAGGGTTCTAGAAGGGTCAGGGTTCTAGAAGGGTCAGGTCAGGGTTCTAGAAGGGTCAGGGTTCTAGAAGGGTCAGGGTTCTAGAAGGGTCAGGTCAGGGTTCTAGAAGGGTCAGGGTTCTAGAAGGGTCAGGGTGCTAGAAGGGTCAGGGTTCTAGAAGGGTCAGGGTTCTAGAAGGGTCAGGTCAGGGTTCTAGAAGGGTCAGGGTTCTAGAAGGGTCAGGGTTCTAGAAGGGTCAGGTCAGGGTTCTAGAAGGGTCAGGGTTCTAGAAGGGTCAGGGTTCTAGAAGGGTCAGGTCAGGGTTCTAGAAGGGTCAGGGTTCTAGAAGGGTCAGGGTTCTAGAAGGGTCAGGGTTCTAGAAGGGTCAGGTCAGGGTTCTAGAAGGGTCAGGGTTCTAGAAGGGTCCGACCCAGCAGGACCAGTCTGGAAGCTCGTCCAGTTCCCCGGTCTCTTGCAGCAGCTGGTTGCCATGGTGAAAACCCAGTCTGTACCGCAGACGCACCTTCCTCTGAGGGGGAGGAGCCACACAGTCACACTCTGGGTACAACATGAATGAACCTGTAGCAAAGCAGCAGCTACTCACTCTGTGGGGGTTAGACACCAGTAGGACCTGGGAGAGGGAGGCAGGGGGGAGGAGGGGCGTGTAGGGGGGCAGGTCCTGGACAGGTGTGGGCTGCAGCTTAACCTGCATCGTCTGATTGGACGAGGAAGATGTCAATCAAAACAGACAGGATGGAGCCAGAGGGACTGATTGACATGCAGTGTTGTTGGTCAGGTGACGTTGTTACCTTGGGAACAGCGGCCTGAAACAGGAAGTCTTTCACAGGAAGAGGGGAAGTGTTCACCGTGGAGACGATCACCACGGCAACGTTGGAGTGTCCTGGGGGCGTGTCCTTGGCAAAATGGAGTGAGACATGGACCCCGCTCTGGTCTAAAACTGTGATTGGCTCCAGTCGACCTATCAGAGACAATCAGGAAGTAGAAATTATCTACGGATTATCTAAGGATTTTTGTTTGTGCAATTACATTTTCAATGTTTCAATTTCAAATGATTTATTTCCATCACATCAACTTGATTTAGGTTATTTTATAAAATATCTTTTATATATTTCATGAAAACGTTATGAACTTACTAGGTCGAATAGACTCCAAGGGAACATGGATATCTGCTAGGGACACTGTCATTGGCTGACTGCTAGATCTTGACAAACTGATTGGTTGAGTTGGAGAACCCGCCCTTGAAAGAGAAGGGCCAATCATGTGAAAATGTGTAGAAAGAAGTCAACCAATAAAAAACCCTTGACGTTTCCCTCCAGCCCCGCCTCCTCACCAGCAGTCTTCCCAGGACACGCC
>CM059314.1:442500-462500 GCA_030340665.1 Neosalanx taihuensis
AGCGCGTGCCAAAAGGGGCGCACGATAGAACTTCCTGTTCCAAAATATGATACAGCTGAATATCCGTGAACAACAAATCAAAACTTCAACGCATGCGTAAAGAAATATGGGAAACTGTGCGATGGTTGTAATAACATGGAAAATACCGTGTCATAACAAGGTTTCTAAGGTGTTATAATACGGTGCAGAACTGTCATCTAACATTGCTGGCGATGACGTCTGAAAACACAACTTCCTCAATCACGCGCACTTGTTACTGAATATAAGTTCTTATCTTGTTCAAAGGAAGGTTCAGATAATAACTAAGTCTCGGTCCATGCACGCGCCAAACAAAACAACATGTTACAGTTTAGAATGGAGAAATGAACCAACTTATAAGAAGTTATTTCTGTGTTTTAATCTTCACTTACTGAGCCACGACTCTAACGTGTCTCCGCTGTCAGCCATGACCCGAGCCTCCCTCCCGTGCCCTCACGTGCCTCTCTCCGGTGCTTCTCCCGGTGTCTCCTTCTCCGTCTGCAGATCGTCTGTCCGAACAGCACTGTCACCTCGCGAGCCCAACCCAGCACGCGACATGTGACTCCCGTTCCGTTCCGTTAAGTCTGTGTGTGTGTGTGACCCCGCCTCCCTGTTTTTAAACTATGAAACGTCACACAAACATGACGTTTTAATATCACGGGATATGCACGAGACCCATAAACCACAGAGAAACTTTCACTTTCAAACAGAAACAAACAAACAACTAAATAAGTTTGAGTTTGAGTTTTATTGAGTCTGTGAGATCTGCAGAAGGTTCTGGAAGCGATGAGTGACTTCTGCAGGGCCAAGACACACCATCATCTCTGCTACACTGGGACCTTGCTGTGAGAGGGGAGGGAGGGGAGGAGAGGAGAGGGAGGGGAGAGTGAGGGGGAGGAGAGGGAGGGGGAGAGAGAGGGGAGAGAGGAAGGGGAGAGGGGAGGGAGGGGAGGGAGGGAGGGAGGGAGGGGGAGGAGAGGGAGGGGGAGAGAGGGGGAGAGAGGGGGAGGGAGGGAGGGAGGGAGGGAGGGAGAGGAGGGAGGGAGGGAGGGGAAGTTAAGACATAAAGCATTCCTTCACATGATATCTGATCCTGTCTGTGTGTATGGCATGTGTGTGTGTGTGTGTGTGTGTATGTGTGTGTGTGTATGGTGTGTGTGTATGGTGTGCGTGTGTATGGTGTGCGTGTGTATGGTGTGTGTGTAGTGTGTGTAGTGTGTGTGTGTGTGTACCTGCAGACCACTCAGAGCTAGACGCAGCAGTTTCATGGTATCTCTGTACTTGGTTCTTCTGCTCTTCTCAGACAGGGCCTTAAGCTCCGCCCCCAGAGCCTCCACCAACCAATGACCTCCCTGCTCCTCCACCAACCTGGAGACCACAATACTCATGATACTGGCAACTCAGTGTGTGTGTGTGCAGGTGTGTTTGTGTGTGCAGGTGTGTTTGTGCAGGTGTGTGTGTGTGCAGGTGTGTGTGCAGGTGTGTTTGTGCAGGTGTGTGTGAGTGTGTGTGTCTCACCGCAGGGCCAGAGAAGCGATGTGTCCAGGCTCTGGGCTCAGTGCTGCCACCTGCTGGAGGGAGAGTGAGGGGCGCTGCCAGAGGTAACTGTATTGAGGAGAGAGGAGCTCTGACAAGGAGCTGATGTGACCCTGGGGGAGGGAGGGGGAGAGGAGGGGAGAGAGGGGGAGAGAGGGAAGGGAGGGAGAGGAGGAGGGAGGGGGAGGATGGGGAGAGAGGGAGAGGGAGGGAGGGGGAGAAGAGAAGAGGAAAGAGATTTTCAGGAACACTGGGTGAATGAGTGTGCCGTGTGTGATATTGTCGTCATGGTTACCTTTCGCAGGTGAAGAATGCGTGCAATGTAATCACTGTGGAGCACTTCCTGTTCCACTTCCTGGATCTGGGTTCCGTAGGCCTGCTGGACACGCCCCTGGAGATCCTTCACCAGCCAATCACAGCGTTGCTTGTCCTCAATCAGCCGCTGCAGGTGGATCCTGGAGAGAGGACAGTGTGTGTGTGAGTGTGTTCGTGTGAGTCAGTGTGTGTTTGTGTGAGTGTGTGAGTGTGTGTGTGTGAGTGTGTGAGTGTGTGAGTGTGTGTGTGTGTGTGTGTGTGTGTGAGTGTGTGAGTGTGTGAGTGTGTGAGTGTGTGTGTGTGTGTGTGAGTGTGTGAGTGTGTGAGTGTGTGAGTGTGTGTGTGTGTGAGTGAGTGTGTGAGTGTGTGAGTGTGTGAGTGTGTGAGTGTGTACCTGCTGAACTCAGGTATCTTGTTCAGGTCCAGCAGGGCAGAGTGGGTCGTGATCTTAGAAGGGTCAAACTCTGAGACCAACTCCTGTAAACTACGACCCATACGATGATCTGAAACACACACACACACACATCACACACACATCACACACACATCACACACACACATCACACACACACATCACACACACATCACACACACATCACACACACATCACACACACACACACATCACACACAACCCTAACCCTTAACCCAAGCCACAACCCCTCCCCCTCCTCCCAGGTGAAGCCCCTCCCCTCCCAGGTGAAGCCCCTCTTCTCCTCACAGGTGAAGCCCCTCCCCTCCCAGGTGAAGCCCCTCCCCTCCTCCCAGGTGAAGCCCCTCCCCTCCCAGGTGAAGCCCCTCCTCCCAGGTGAAGCCCCTCCCCTCCTCACAGGTGAATCCAGATCCACAGTGTGTGATGGTGTCCAGCAGGACGTCAGGCAGGACCCCCTCTTCCTGGTACCTCTGGACGCTCACGTCCCCCTGCCTCTTGGACAGCTTGCTGCCGTCTGGATTGGCCAGCAGGGGCAGGTGTGCGTAGGTGGGCGGGGCCTGGCCCAGGGCGCGGTGCAGCAGCAGGTGTTTGGAGGTTGAGATGAGCCACTCAGAGCCTCGCAGCACGTGAGACACGCCCATCAGGTGGTCGTCCAGGACGCTGGCCAGGTGGTAGGTGGGGAAACCATCTGCCTTCAGGAGCACAGGGTCTCCTTCTACCTGACACACACACACACAGGTATGATATACACACAGGTATGATACACACACAGGTATGATATACACACAGGTATGATATACACACACACTGCACTTTTCCAATCTTTTACCCCACACCCTTACCCCTGTGTGCTTTTGAAAGACTGTGTGCCGTTGCTGCGAAGGAGTTTCCCCTGGGATTAATAAAGTATTCTGAATCTGAATCATATAGTACACACACACACACACACACACACACACACACACACACACACACACACACACAGGTATGATATACACACACAGGTGTGTCTCACCTGAGCCACCTCATGTCTGGTCCAGCCGAACACCAGGTCCTGGAAGGGTTCCACCCCAGGCTCTAGACGGAACCTGATGACGTGAGGAACCTTCTGAGAGAGCCTCTCCTGGACCTGCTGAGCACGCAGGTGCCTGCACCTGTTATCATACCTGACACACACACACACACACACCTGTATTAACACCACACTCTGGGTGTGTACTGTGGGGTGTGTGTATCATGGTGTGTGTGTGTACTGTGTGTGTGTGTACAGTGTGTGTGTACCGTGGTGTGCGTGTACAGAGTGTACAGTGTGTGTGTGTACTGTGTGTGTGTACTGTGTGTGTGTACTGTGGTGTGTGTGTACAGTGTGTGTGTGTTGTGTGTGTGTGTACAGTGTGTGTGTACAGTGTGTGTGCGTGTACTGTGGTGTGCGTGTACAGTGTGTGTGTGTGTTGTGTGTGTGTGTACAGTGTGTGTGTACAGTGTGTGTGTGTGTGTGTACCGAGGGGTGTGTCCTTGTCGAAGCGCTTCCCTCTTCAGCAGTTCCAGACGCTGAACACTGCAGAAACAGTGGTAGGCGTGGCCTGACTGCACTAGCCTATCAGCAGCCTCGGCGTACAGCGGCAGCCTATGGGATTGCAGGTAGGGTCCATAAGCTCCGCCTCTACGAGGACTCTCATCTGGAGGGATCCCTGGAGAGGAAGAGGAGGATATGGAGATGACAGAATGTTATATGAAATGTTGGTTATACCTGTTAGCGCCTCCTACCGGCCCACTCCAGCATGTCTTCAATAGACTCCGCTGCTCCCGGTACCAGCCGGGTCTGGTCCGTGTCTTCCATCCGCAGGATGAAGGTTCCTCCGTACTTCTTGGAGAACAGGTAGTTGTACAGCGCGGTGCGGAGGCCGCCCAGGTGTAACATCCCTGATGATGGACCAGCAACACATCTGATGGTCGATAACGAGCGGACCGCTGGAGCTGGACACTTCACGTGCTGTCACGTGCTGGTTCTTACCTGTGGGGCTCGGGGCGAACCGGACCCGGACTTTGGTTGGAGCCTCCGTAGAACTGCGCCTCACCGGGGGGTCTGTGCACCGGGGGGCCGACAGCCGGTAGACTGACGGTAATGTGTTCGCTCTTCTTACAGCTACATTATGATGACCTCGCCTGCAAGTTTCCATAAGGAGGCACCGGTAACGTGCACCGGTCTGCAGGACGGTACACTGGCACGTGATCATCATACCGGGAACTTTACTGAGAACTCTGCGACAGACAGAGACAGTTCCTCACGCGGGCTCCGCTTCAGACTAGAATCGTGCTCGAGGGAATCATGTTCCTTAATCTGTCCCAGAATTCACTGTCCACCTGAGCAGGTGGGCCACATGTTCTGAAACACGGTGACCGTCAACTGGACTCCTCTGTTGTTCAATGACGTAACGTGGCGACTTCCGCTACAGAGCAGAGATGTTTTCTTCGTCTTCAAAATAAAAGTCCTCGTGAAGGTTATTGGTCTAACGGTAACCAAGGTGACCACTGCATCCGAGTGAGTGTGTGGGGTGGTGGGACAAGACAGACCAGGCCTTGTTAAAATAACCAGATTAAACTGGACCATGTGCTGCTCATTACACACACACACACACAACGCACAATAACACACACAGCTCACACACACACAGCTCACACACACACACAGCTCACACACACACACAGCTCACACAGTCTCTGTCTTACTGTCTCGTGTTTTTAGTGAATGATCAGGAAACACAGAAAAGCTTCTTCCAAAGTTATAATCTAACATCCTCCAACACTGTGGAGGGAGGGAGGGAGAGAGGGGGAGAGAGAGAGACAAAGAGGGGAGAGAGAGAGGGAGAGAGACAAAGAGGGGAGAGAGAGAGGGAGAGAGACAAAGAGGGGAGAGAGAGAGGGAGAGAGACAAAGAGGGGAGAGAGAGAGGGAGAGAGACAAAGAGGGGAGAGAGAGAGGGAGAGAGACAAAGAGGGGAGAGAGAGAGGGAGAGAGACAAAGAGGGGAGAGAGAGAGGGAGAGAGACAAAGAGGGGAGAGAGAGAGAGAGAGACAGAAAGAGTGAGAGGTGACAGTTCTGTCCTTCGTGTCAGTTGTTCTACACCACAGTCATTCTCCAGACTGGTTCATGGATAACTCACAGATTCCTGCAGGTCAGTGGCTGTTTTCTGGTGAATTTCTTATAATTTCTGTAAACCACATCTTGTCGTTCAGCTTTTTACCATCTCTTCTCCTCTCCTCCTCTCTCCTCCTATCCTCTCTCTCCTCCTCTTTCTCCTCTCCTCTGTCCTGTTCTTTCTTTCTCTCTCCTTTCTTTGTTTATTTTGATTATTACATTCTGATGTCTACTTTCCTGTTCTCTTCCCTGCACCCCCCCCTGCACCCCCCCCCTGCACCCCCCTCCCCCAGTGGCCCCCCTCCCCCTGTCCTCCAGCCCAGTCCAGGTCACCTGTCCCTCCTGTCACCAGGTGGTCGTCTCTCAGGTGGAATATTCTGCCGGCCTGCTGACCTACCTCTTCTGTGGAGGACTGTTCCTATGCGGGTACAAATGTGTGTGTTCTGTGTGTGTATAAGTGTGTGTTCTGTGTGTGTGTGTGTGTGTAACGGGTCTGTACTCTGCTCACCCAGGTTTGTGTGTGTGTGTGTAACACTGTGTGTCTCTGCTCTCCCAGGTTTGTGTTGGGCTGCTGTCTCATTCCGTTCTGTGTGGATCGCCTCCGCGATGCCAGACACACCTGCCCCTCCTGCAAGGCCCTGCTGGGGGTCCACAAGCGCTTATAACAGGCCTTATAACCTCCCTGGACAGGCATTATAACCTCCCTGGACAGGCCTTATAACCTCCCTGGACAGGCCTTATAACCTCCCTGGACAGGCCTTATAACCTCCCTGGACAGGCATTATAACCTCCCTGGACAGGCCTTATAACCTCCCTGGAATCGCCTTATAACCTCCCTGGACAGGCCTTATAACCTCCCTGGACAGGCATTATAACCTCCCTGGACAGGCCTTATAACCTCCCTGGAAAGGTCTTATAACCTCCCTGGACAGGCCTTATAACCTCCCTGGACAGGCCTTATAACCTGCCTGGACAGGTCTTATAACCTGCCTGGACAGGTCTTATAACCTCCCTGCAATGGTTATCTCCCAGAAGAAGAACTACATTAACCAGCATGCTTTGCCAAGTGCAGCAAGATATTGTGACAATAAAAGAGATTGTTTGAAATCTGGTTTATATTTTCTCTTTATTTATAAGAAATGTTTAGAATCAGGACAGATGCAGACAGGAAGTAAGGTGGCAGTGACATCACAAAAGGATAGTGATGTCATACTTACAGGAAGTTCTGTAGTGTTAACCCTTCATTTACCCTTTACACCATATTTCTAGTGCTCAGAAAGTGGATTTGTATGAATACAAAATCTGAATCTTCCACTGATGAAGTCTACATTAATGATGATTATTATAATGAACACAAGATGAAAAGGAATAAGAAAACAAGGCTTAAATAACAGAAGACTGATTTGTTCTGATGAAAGAGTTTAGGAGAACAGAGGAGAATGAATCTATAGAATCTCTAGAATGAATCCTTCATTGTTTCAGCATTTATTCTACGTCTGTTTATGGAACCACCGAAAATCAAGTGGATGATGAGATTGTGACATCACTAAAGTGCGTGTACACAACAGGGCTGTGACATCATTGTAGCGTGTAGAGGATAAGGAGTGGGAGGAGAAGGGGGAGGAGGAACTGAGAGGGGGAGATTGTTCCAACCCCACTTCCTGTAGAACACACAGAACACAACATCCGTGAGAACACATCAGAACATCTAAATCTAACAGTGAGGACGTTCTACTGACCAAAACCAAGAGCAGAACCAACTCACCAGTGGTAGCAGTTGTGATGGAACCAGTAGTAGAAGCAGGAACAGTAGAACCAGCCGTGGAACCAGCCGTGGAAGGAGGAGCAGATCCAGCAGTAGAACCTAGTGGATTAGTAGTAGTAGATCTAACAGTAGAACCAGCAGTAGATCCAGCAGTAGAAGCAGCAGCAGATCCAGCAGTAGAAGCAGCAGTAGAACCAGCAGTAGAAGCAGCAGTAGAACCAGCAGCAGATCCAGCAGTAGAAGCAGCAGTAGATCCAGCAGCAGATCCAGTAGTAGAACCAGCAGCAGATCCAGCAGTAGAAGCAGCAGTAGATCCAGCAGCAGATCCAGTAGTAGAACCAGCAGCAGATCCAGCAGTAGAAGCAGCAGTAGATCCAGCAGTAGAAGCAGCAGTAGAACCAGCAGAAGATCCAGCAGTAGAAGCAGCAGTAGATCCAGCAGTAGAAGCAGCAGTAGAACCAGCAGCAGATCCAGCAGTAGAAGCAGCAGTAGATCCTGCAGTAGAATCAGCAGTAGAAGCAACAACAGATCCAGCAGTAGAAGCAGCAGTGGAACCAGCAGCAGATCCTGCAGTAGAACCAGCAGTAGAAGCAACAGCAGATAAAGCAGTAGAAACAACAGTAGAAACAACAGTCGAACCGGCAGTAGAAGCATTAGTAGAAGCACCAGTAGAAGCAACAGTAGAACCTGATGTAGAACCAGCAGTAGAAGCAGCAGTAGAACCATCAGTAGAAGCAGCCATGGAAGCTGTAGTAGAGTTGGGGATGAAGATGGTTCCGACCCCGGTGGGTGTGGGGTCAGCCTTGCCCCCGGTCAGACCCACACCAAGGCTGTTCAGCTCGGACTGAAACTGTCTGGACATCCAGCTCTGCACCACACTCACATTCTCATAGCTCTTCAGCTGGGGGAGATTAGACCCCAGCAGACCCTGCACCTCACTCACACTCAGGGTCTGCACACACACACACACACACACACACACACACACACACACACACACACACACACACACACACACACAGTGAGTTTAACCAGTTCAGTTTGCAGGCTACATTTGTGTGTGTGTACCAGGACAGTGTCTGGGTTCAGGCTGGTGTGTGTGTGTGTGTGTGTGTGTGTGTGTGTGTACCAGGAGAGTGTCTGGGTTCAGGCTGGTGTGTGTGTGTGTGCGTGTGTGTGTGTACCAGGAGAGTGTATGGGTTCAGGCTGGTGTGTGTGTGTCTGTGTGTGTGTGTGTGTGTGTACCAGGAGAGTGTCTGGGTTCAGGCTGGTGTGTGTGTGTGTGTGTGTGTCTGTGTGTGTGTGTGTGTGTGTGTGTACCAGGAGAGTGTCTGGGTTCAGGCTGGTGTGTGTGTGTGTGTCTGTGTGTGTGTGTGTGTGTACCAGGAGAGTGTCTGGGTTCAGGCTGGTGTGTGTGTGTGTGTCTGTGTGTGTGTGTGTGTACCAGGAGAGTGTCTGGGTTCAGGCTGGTGTGTGTGTGTGTCTGTGTGTGTGTGTGTGTGTGTGTACCAGGAGAGTGTCTGGGTTCAGGCTGGTGTGTGTGTGTGTGTCTGTGTGTGTGTGTACCTGGAGAGTGTCTGGGTTCAGGCTGGTGTGTGTGTGTGTGTGTCTGTGTGTGTGTGTACCAGGAGAGTGTCTGGGTTCAGGCTGGTGTGTGTGTGTGTGTGTCTGTGTGTGTGTACCAGGAGAGTGTCTGGGTTCAGGCTGGTGTGTGTGTGTGTGTGTGTGTGTCTGTGTGTGTGTGTGTGTGTACCAGGAGAGTGTCTGGGTTCAGGCTGGTGTGTGTGTGTGTGTGTGTGTGTGTCTGTGTGTGTGTGTGTGTGTGTACCAGGAGAGTGTCTGGGTTCAGGCTGGTGTGTGTGTGTCTGTGTGTGTGTGTGTGTGTACCAGGAGAGTGTCTGGGTTCAGGCTGGTGTGTGTGTGTCTGTGTGTGTGTGTGTGTACCAGGAGAGTGTCTGGGTTCAGGCTGGTGTGTGTGTGTGTGTGTCTGTGTGTGTGTGTGTGTGTACCAGGAGAGTGTCTGGGTTCAGGCTGGTGAAGGTCTGCAGATCCATGCTGATGTTAGAGGCTGAAAGACTCTTGATGTAAGAGGGGGTGGAGCCACCTGAAAGACAAAACCACTCAGCCAATCAGGATAGGGAGATGTGTGTGCGTGTGTACACAGGTATGGCTGTGTGTGTGTGTGTGTACCCAGGTAAGGCTGTGTGTGTGTACCCAGGTAAGGCTGTGTGTGTGTGTGTGTGTGTGTACCCAGGTAAGGCTGTGTGTGTGTGTGTGTGTACCCAGGTAAGGCTGTGTGTGTGTGTGTACCCAGGTAAGGCTGTGTGTGTGTGTGTGTGTGTGTACCCAGGTAAGGCTGTGTGTGTGTGTGTGTGTGTGTGTGTGTGTGTGTGTGTGTACCCAGGTAAGGCTGTGTGTGTGTGTACCCTGGTAAGGCTGTGTGTGTGTGTGTGTGTGTGTGTACCCAGGTAAGGCTGTGTGTGTGTACCCAGGTAAGGCTGTGTGTGTGTGTACCCAGGTAAGGCTGTGTGTGTGTACCCAGGTAAGGCTGTGTGTGTGTGTGTGTGTGTGTGTACCCAGGTAAGGCTGTGTGTGTGTGTACCCAGGTAAGGCTGTGTGTGTGTACCCAGGTAAGGCTGTGTGTGTGTGTACCCTGGTAAGGCTGTGTGTGTGTGTGTGTGTGTGTGTACCCAGGTAAGGCTGTGTGTGTGTGTGTGTGTGTACCCAGGTAAGGCTGTGTGTGTGTGTACCCAGGTAAGGCTGTGTCAGCTGGTAGTTCGTGGCAGACACAGTTCCCGCTCTGGGACTGGAGAAAGCTGCTGTTGCTATGGTGAACAGGATGTTCTTCTTGTCTTGGGAACAGGAAGTCTGGTCCAGCGCTGGGGCCTTACTGCAAGACCACAGGAATCACAAACACAACATCACATGGCTGTGATGTCATCACATCTCGTATTATAACATGTCCCTAAGCCCCTCCCCCTGACCTGAGGCTTTCTGGAGTGATGCTCTCCAGGACACTGGCGTCCAGAGAGCACAGATTGGTTCCTCCAATAGCAGTGAGCTCTGCACTGCCCAGGCTCCGCCCACTGCTCAGGTACTTAGAGATGATGGCCTTGGCCTGGAACACACACACAGACACAGAGACACACACACACAGAGACACACACAGAGACACAGAGACACACACACACAGAGACACACACAGACACACACACAGAGACACACACACAGAGACACACACACAGAGACACACACACAGAGACACACACAGAGACACACACAGAGACACACACAGAGACACACACAGACACACACACAGAGACACACACACACACAGACACACACAGATGAACACTGGCAAAATATATATTTGTTGGCCTTTTTACATAAATGGAAGGAAAAAAATTGAGGATGTAGAAATGACCTAAGCCAACCAATTGAATATATTATAATGTTTATGTTTATCAATGTACAGGTGTTGACCAGCGCCAGATGAATGACATGTGAACCAGCCAGAACTGGTTGGTTACCATGGCAGCAGTCCACTCTCCATCAGCAGGGTTCATGAGTGCAGAGAGGGTGTCGATCTTGGTGATGTTCCACATGCTGATGTCATCACTAGTGGCCAGGCGGGAGGCGGGGCCAAGCACTTGGACGTTCATCTCTGGGATGTTGAGGGGGTAGGCCTGGAGATGATGACATCACAACAGCACTTCCTGTCTGAGAGAACAGGCTCCTCCCATGCCCTCCCCACTTCCTGTCTCAGTTTGCTCAGTACGGTGCTCAGGTGTTCCTACCTGTCTCAGTTCAGTATGGTGCTCAGGTGTTCCTACCTGTCTCAGTTCAGTATGGTGCTCAGGTGTTCCTACCTGTCTCAGTTCAGTATGGTGCTCAGGTGTTCCTACCTGTCTCAGTTCAGTATGATGCTCAGGTGTTCCTACCTGTCTCAGTTTGCTCAGTATGGTGCTCAGGTGTTCTTACCTGTCTCAGTTCAGTATGGTGCTCAGGTGTTCCTACCTGTCTCAGTTTGCTCAGTATGGTGCTCAGGTGTTCCTACCTGTCTCAGTTCAGTATGGTGCTCAGGTGTTCCTACCTGTCTCAGTTCAGTATGATGCTCAGGTGTTCCTACCTGTCTCAGTTCAGTATGGTGCTCAGGTGTTCCTACCTGTCTCAGTTCAGTACGGTGCTCAGGTGTTCCTACCTGTCTCAGTTTGCTCAGTATGATGCTCAGGTGTTCCTACCTGTCTCAGTTCAGTACGGTGCTCAGGTGTTCCTACCTGTCTCAGTTCAGTACGGTGCTCAGGTGTTCCTACCTGTCTCAGTTCAGTATGGTGCTCAGGTGTTCCTACCTGTCTCAGTTCAGTATGGTGCTCAGGTGTTCCTACCTGTCTCAGTTCAGTATGATGCTCAGGTGTTCCTACCTGTCTCAGTTCAGTATGGTGCTCAGGTGTTCCTACCTGTCTCAGTTCAGTACGGTGCTCAGGTGTTCCTACCTGTCTCAGTTTGCTCAGTATGATGCTCAGGTGTTCCTACCTGTCTCAGTTCAGTACGGTGCTCAGGTGTTCCTACCTGTCTCAGTTCAGTATGATGCTCAGGTGTTCCTACTGTCGTGAAAATGTTTGACCAATGTTTGTACAATTAACATTTCTTGAACAGGAGATCGCCTGCATTCTTTAAGAGCCATTTGCTCTGATGAGTGACGATGCTCTTTTGTGAAGCTCTGCTGATTGAATAATGTAAATGTTGCTTTTGTCAGGATGGGGGTTGTGATCCTTCCTACCAACCAGACAATACAGCATTTTGGGCAGATACCTCCTGAAGCATTTACATTGGAGATGTGAAGTCTGGAGATAATGTGGATTCAACTTACTCTATTGTCTTTGGAGATTTAACCAATCAGAGAACAGACATGGGACAGACTGCATGTCTGTGATAGACCAATGACTTCTGGGACTATAAAATGGTCTGTTGAAAGTATGTTTAGGGGGGTTCAGGGCGATCAGCTGCGTAGTGCTGGTGGTCCCTGGACCTCTCCAAGGTTTTGGAGATGTAGACCAGGGTTCCATGCTAGAATGCTAGCTGGAACGGTATGGTATTGTCTTTGTGTAACTTTCATGTGTTTGTGCATTGTGTGTGAACATGTGTGTAACGTTGCTTCAATAATCCTCATACGTTTTCCTGTTTTGCTACTTGTAATAAACATTAACATGTTACTTCACCCAACTTTAGTCGAGCGGATTGATTCTCAGAAAACTCCCACCACATTTGGTGCATTGGCAGGAATGCCCATCGTGGTCCAACCTGGACTCGTGAAGAGTGAGAACGAGGTTCCGTCTCAGGGTCGGGTGGCGCGATGCGGTATTACGGACACGGGAAGGTGGTGAGTTGATGAGATCAATTGCGTTTGCTATGTTGTGGTGAAGTACGTTTAGGTTTTAAGATTCAGATCTTTAATGTCTTTCTCATAAATACACGTAGTTGATATATATTGGGGACATTGTATGGGCTATCTTTGGTTTAAAGTTAAACAGAAGTCATAGAATTGCTGACGTATACTAACACGTGTTCAAAGGGTTTCGGTTTGTTGAGGCCCATTGCGTTTGATTCAGACAAAGGGATGTTGAGTCATATAAAACTCCTCATAAGTATCAGTTTTCACTGAGATATGCGTGTTTAGATTAATGCTTTGTTTGGTGGTAAACAAATGGCTGCTAAACGTTTGTTTTAAAAATCCTAATCAAATAGGCAATTATTGCCGACCAGAACAAAGTTGTATGTATGAACGGCGTATCTGTGATGTGAATTTTCCATATAGGATAATAATTTTGCTTAACTGTTTATCTACAGAGATGTGTGTATTTTGATTAATTCTTGGTTTGGTGGTAGATAAATGCCTGGCAAACATTTGTTATAAATCCTAAAACCAAATTGGCAAATTGCAGATTGCCTCCCAGAACTGAGATGAATTTGTAAACGACATATCTGTGATGTAGAATTTCCAGTTTAGATGCAAGATTTGAATCCTATCATTCTTTCATTTTCAAGAAAAAAAAAAAAGAAGTGAGGAACGTGTATGTTTGTGTTAAATGTTTGTTTGAAACAGCAGAAGTAAAGAACAAATCCGTTAAAAAAAAGCATTTTGAAAGAACATAAAAATGCTTTCAGTTTTGTCTCAAATGTCTTAAGGAAGGACGACATGATTTTAGATTGAATATGTCCGCGTCTGTTGAACTATGTCTGCTACAATGGTCTGAACGAGAGCGCTTGCATCTAGAGAGAGATCAAGGCTGCGGTTTAGTGGGCCGAAGTTGTACAATTGTTACAGTTTACAGACAGAAGCAACAGCGACTACAGCGGACACGGACGAGTGAAGGAATTGCAACTTCACAATTGAAACTACGGATGAGTATTGACACATGCGCACACAACGAGCAGTTGACACTGGTGAAAAACGAACATTTTAGAGAAATAGACAAAATGTGATCTTTGTTCTGTTTGAGTATGTGTTCCATGAGTTACACAATTACTGAGGCAAGATGAAGAACCGCGTGGCAAAATGGCTAGAGGACTTTACATTGCACCATCACATTTTGTGTTCTTGATTGTTTGTTTAAAAAAAAAAGTATGGAACTGTCGTGAAAATGTTTGACCAATGTTTGTACAATTAACATTTCTTGAACAGGAGATCGCCTGCATTCTTTAAGAGCCATTTGCTCTGATGAGTGACGATGCTCTTTTGTGAAGCTCTGCTGATTGAATAATGTAAATGTTGCTTTTGTCAGGATGGGGGTTGTGATCCTTCCTACCAACCAGACAATACAGCATTTTGGGCAGATACCTCCTGAAGCATTTACATTGGAGATGTGAAGTCTGGAGATAATGTGGATTCAACTTACTCTATTGTCTTTGGAGATTTAACCAATCAGAGAACAGACATGGGACAGACTGCATGTCTGTGATAGACCAATGACTTCTGGGACTATAAAATGGTCTGTTGAAAGTATGTTTAGGGGGGTTCAGGGCGATCAGCTGCGTAGTGCTGGTGGTCCCTGGACCTCTCCAAGGTTTTGGAGATGTAGACCAGGGTTCCATGCTAGAATGCTAGCTGGAACGGTATGGTATTGTCTTTGTGTAACTTTCATGTGTTTGTGCATTGTGTGTGAACATGTGTGTAACGTTGCTTCAATAATCCTCATACGTTTTCCTGTTTTGCTACTTGTAATAAACATTAACATGTTACTTCACCCAACTTTAGTCGAGCGGATTGATTCTCAGAAAACTCCCACCACACTACCTGTCTCAGTTCAGTATGGTGCTCAGGTATTCCTACCTGTCTCAGTTTGCTCAGTATGATGCTCAGGTATTCCACCTGGTCCACCTTGGCAGTGATGGCAGCCAGGTTGTCCTTCACCATGGCAACACTGAGGCAGCTGTTGAACTGGTCCAGGTCGTAGTCGAAGGGGAAGCTGTCGTCCCTCAGGATGATCTGGGTGATCTCCCCCACCGTGCAGCCGTCCATCCTCGAAACTGGGGGGGAGAGGGCACGACCAGTCACTTCCTGTTTACTGCAATCACTTCCTGTTTACTGCAAACAGACTGTGTTTACTGCAGTCAGACTGTGTTTACAGCAGGTAGACTGTGTTTACTGCAGTTAGACTGTGTTTACTGCAGTTAGTCTGTGTTTACTGCGGTCAGACTGTGTTTACTGCAGTTAGACTGTGTTTACTGCAGTTAGTCTGTGTTTACTGCAGTCAGACTGTGTTTACTGCAGTTAGACTGTGTTTACTGCAGTTAGTCTGTGTTTACTGCAGTTAGACTGTGTTTACTGCAGTTAGTCTGTGTTTACTGCAGTCAGACTGTGTTTACTGCAGTTAGACTGTGTTTACTGCAGTTAGTCTGTGTTTACTGCAGTTAGACTGTGTTTACTGCAGTTAGTCTGTGTTTACTGCAGTCAGACTGTGTTTACTGCAGTTAGACTGTGTTTACTGCAGTTAGACTGTGTTTACTGCAGTTAGTCTGTGTTTACTGCAGTTAGACTGTGTTTACTGCAGTTAGTCTGTGTTTACTGCAGTCAGACTGTGTTTACTGCAGTTAGACTGTGTTTACTGCAGTTAGTCTGTGTTTACTGCAGTTAGACTGTGTTTACTGCAGTTAGTCTGTGTTTACTGCAGTCAGACTGTGTTTACTGCAGTTAGACTGTGTTTACTGCAGTTAGTCTGTGTTTACTGCAGTCAGACTGTGTTTACTGCAGTTAGACTGTGTTCACAGCAGTCAGACTGTGTTTACTGCAGGTAGACTGTGTTTACAGCAGGTAGACTGTGTTTACTGCAGGTAGACTGTGTTTACAGCAGGTAGACTGTGTTTACTGCAGAACAGAGTGTACCTATGGCCCGTTTGGTGAGACTCTTGTTGGACTGGCGGATGGCAGTCTTCATCCTCCTCCTCTTCCTCTGGTCCAGGCTGTTGTTCCTCAGGAACGACTTCAGGAACGCTCGCTTAGTCACCTGGCAGGGGAACACTGGGTAATCCTCCTGCAGGTACACACACCTGTGGCTATTCCTGAAGAGAGTCAGACTCTGGACCAACCCTAACTCTGGACTAGCCCTAACTCTGGACTAGCCCTAACTCTGGACTAACCCTAACTCTGGACTAGCCCTAACTCTGGACTAGCCCTAACTCTGGACTAGATCTAACTCTGGACTAGCCCTAACTCTGGACTAGCCCTAACTCTGGACTAGCCCTAACTCTGGACTAACCCTAACTCTGGACTAGCCCTAACTCTGGACTAGATCTAACTCTGGACTAACCCTAACTCTGGACTAGATCTAACTCTGGACTAGATCTAACTCTGGACTAGCCCTAACTCTGGACTAGCCCTAACTCTGGACTAGATCTAACTCTGGACTAGATCTAACTCTGGACTAGCCCTAACTCTGGACTAGCCCTAACTCTGGACTAGCCCTAACTCTGGACTAGCCCTAACTCTGGACTAGATCTAACTCTGGACTAGATCTAACTCTGGACTAGCCCTAACTCTGGACTAGCCCTAACTCTGGACTAACCCTAACTCTGGACTAGCCCTAACTCTGGACTAGCCCTAACTCTGGACTAGCCCTAACTCTGGACTAGATGTAACTCTGGACTAGATGTAACTCTGGACTAGCCCTAACTCTGGACTAGCCCTAACTCTGGACTAGCCCTAACTCTGGACTAGCCCTAACTCTGGACTAGATCTAACTCTGGACTAGATCTAACTCTGGACTAGCCCTAACTCTGGACTAGCCCTAACTCTGGACTAACCCTAACTCTGGACTAGCCCTAACTCTGGACTAGCCCTAACTCTGGACTAGCCCTAACTCTGGACTAGATGTAACTCTGGACTAGATGTAACTCTGGACTAGCCCTAACTCTGGACTAGCCCTAACTCTGGACTAGCCCTAACTCACCCTGTCGAAGCGCTGATAGAAGCTGCTGCTGAGGTAGACAGGTAGAACACCCAGATCATCCAGAGTCTTCTGGCCCCAGGAAGACGGCTTCCTGACAACAACAACAACAACAATATCAACAACAACAACAACCTCAACAACAACAACAACAACATCATCATCATCATCAACAACAACAACAACAACAACAACAACAACAACAACAACAACAACATCATCATCATCAACAACAACAACAACAACAACAACAACAACAACAACAACATCAACAACATCAACATCAACAACATCAACATCATCAGCAACCATGTGCCAACATGACCTTGTGTCCTTGGGCAAGGCACTTCACCCTACTCGCCTCAGGGGGAATGTCCCTGTACTGTCCTTGTCCCTGCTCTGGAGCGTCTGATAAATGACTACATGTAAGAGGAGAATAGAGGAGATGTATCATCTTACCCATACTGTGTTGTCCCTGACAACAGCAGTGTTTCCACGGCAGCCACCTGACTGTCCGTCAGGTCAGGGCAGTTCTTCAGGTTCTCCAGGATGACAGGGGCAGAGTTGGGGATGTAGGACGCGTCCAGAACACACACCATGTTCCCCAGAACCAGAACACTATCCTGGCTCAGAGCAGGACCAGCGATGCCCTGTACACACACAGCTGTGTCACAACCAGGGAGGACGGCAGTGTGTGTGTGTGTGTGTGTGTGTGTGTGAGAGAGACTGACCAGGCAGCTCTTGGCGTTGTCCAGCAGAGCAGAGCGTTTGTAGCTGAGCGCAGAGGAGAAGAGGGAGAAATCTGCTTCCCCCAGCTGGGTGAAGTAGGACCTGCAGGAGGCCACAGGAACCAGGGAGTAGCTGGAGACACAAGGACAGAGGTCAGACCAGGGTCAGAGGTCAGACCAGGGTCAGAGGTCAGACCAGGAGCCAGGGTTAGTTCAGATCCAGGGTTCTGGTTAAGGTACATACTCGTAGTACAGCAGCAGGTCAGGAGGATACAGGCTGTAGTTTGTGACGTTGCTGTCGTCCTTGATGTAGTTGTACATGCAGGTGAGCTGAAGAAGACAGGAGAGACACTGTTACTAACCCTCCCTCCCTTCCTCCCTCCCCCCCTCCCTCCCTCCCTCCCCCCCTCCCCCCCCTCCCTCCCCCCTCCTCCCACCTGGGTCTCCACCAGGTTGATCCTCTGGCTCCCCCTCCTCCTGCAGCCTCTGATCAGGCTTCTGATCTTCACTCTGCTCAGAGTCGACACTCTGGTGCAGGTAAAACCCTGGAGCACCGAGGAGGAAATGCTGCTCACACACACACACACACACACACACACACACACACACACACACACACACATGCAGACAGACAGACACACACACACACAAACATACACACACACACCATTATAGTTGAATGAGAGAAGAAGGAGGTCAAGGAGAAGGAGGAGGAGGTCAGGGAGAAGGAGGTTAGGGAGGAGGAGGAGGAGGAGATCAGGGAGAAGGAGGAGGTCAGAGAGGAGATCGTACCTGTCAGGGTTGTCAAACTGCACCGCCACTGTGTCGAAGAACAGGACAGCCTAGACAGAAACACACAGTTAGAGAGTGTGTGTGTGTGTGTGTTAGAGAGTGTGTATTAGAGAGTGTGTGTTAGAGAGTGTGTGTTAGAGAGTGTGTGTTAGAGAGTGTGTGTTAGTGTGTGTGTTAGAGAGTGTGTTAGAGAGTGTGTTAGAGAGTGTGTTAGAGTGTGTGTGTTAGTGTGTGTGTGTGTGTCCTACCTGCTCCTTCTTCCAGTTCTTCTTGTTGAGGGCTGTTGCCACGGCGATGTTCTGTGAGAACCCTGAAAGCTGCCCTCGAGGGATCTCTGTTGCCATGGCGTCAGGAACATTCTGAAGGATGGTCTCTGCGGTGCTGCTCACAAGGAGGATCTGATACAGCCAGAAGATTCAGACCAGGGGAAGACTAAAGATGTGACACCAGGGGAAGACTAAAGATGTGACACCAGGGGAAGACTAAAGATGTGACACCAGGGGAAGACTAAAGATGTGACACCAGGGGAAGACTAAAGATGTGACACTGTACCTGGTTGACAAATGTCTGCTGGAGGATGATTGGAGCGTTCATCAGGTTGGCGAGGAATGAAGGATTCTGGGAAGACAGGATGAGCTCCTGACCCCTGATGGAGCCCAGAGTTGCCGCGGGAACGCCCCCCAGAAGAGTTCCGAGCATGAGGAGAGAGGAGGAGCTGTTGATCTGGAGACAGAGATCATCCATGAACTCATCAGCAGCAGAGATTCAGCCGTTCATCAGTTAATCCTTCCCTCCTTCCCTCCTTCCCTCCTTCCCTCCCTCCCTCCCTCCCTCCCTCCCTCCCTCCCTCCCTCCCTCCCTCCCTCCCTCCTTCCCTCCTTCCCTCCTTCCCTCCTTCCCTCCCTCCCTCCCTCCCCCCACACACCTGCAGGGATCCAGACACGAGCAGTGATTGGATGATGGTCAGAGACTGCCCCTGGTTCCAGCCAGTGACCAGACTGAGCATGTGCAGTGAAGCCAGCAGCACTGTGGGCGGGGCCTTGGTCAGCTGACCAGTGTTGAGGTCACTGCTGCTGTTGCCGAGGGCAGCAAAGGAGTCTTCAGTCAGGGAGCCGTCCATGTTACTGGCCAGCTGGGTGGACACCTAGGACACAACACACACACATTTAACACACACTCTGTGTGTACCTGCTGTGTGTGTGCAGAAGTGTGTGTGTGTGTGTGTTGTACCAGCGGGTCCAGGTTGCTGCAGATACTCAGGTTGAACAGAACAGTTTTGCTCTCCTCTGCAGTCAGCTGGGCAAAGACCTGAGCAGGAGCTGCACACCTGAGCAGGAGGGGGAGACTGGGGGAGGAGGGGGAGGAGGGGAGGAGGGGGGGAGGGGAGGAGGGGAGGAGGAGGAGGAGGGGAGGAGGAGGGGAGGGGAGGAGGAGGGGAGGAGGGGAGGAGGGGAGGGAGGAGGGGAGGGGAGGAGGAGGGGAGGAGGGGAGGAGGGGAGAGGAGGGGGGAGGAGGGGGAGGAGGGGAGGGGAGGAGGGGGAGGAGGGGAGGAGGGGGAGGAGGGGAGGAGGAGGGGAGGGGAGGGGGGGGAGGAGGGGAGGGGAGGAGGAGGGGGGAGGGGAGGGGGGGGAGGAGGGGAGGGGAGGAGGAGGGGAGGGGAGGAGGGGGAGGAGGGGAGAAGGAGGGGAGGGGAGGAGGAGGGGGGGAGGGGAGGAGGGGGAGGAGGGGAGGAGGAGGGGAGGAGGAGGGGGGGAGGAGGGAGGAATGGATACAAATAGAAAGATTGTGATGGTGTGTAACAGTGTGTGATCATGTGTGATGGTGTGATGGTGT
>CM059314.1:467500-475000 GCA_030340665.1 Neosalanx taihuensis
TCCAGCACAACAGAGGTCTTGTACAGGAACAGCTTCCAGGTGCCTCTGGCCTGGGTGGAGTTAGCTGGCCAGGAACCAGCACTCACCTGGGTGGAGTTAGCTGACAGCTGACACCTCAACCAACCAGCCAGATTCTCTACTGTGACTGCAGACAGCTGGAGGAGAGGGGGAAGAGAGGAAGAGAGGAGGGGGGAGAGATAAAGAGAGGAAGAGGAGGAGGAGAGGAAGACAAGAGGAGAAGAGGAGGAAGAGGAGGAGGAGAGGAGGATGGGAGAGTGTTACTGTTTTGCTCCTCCATGGTTAAACATGCTGTATGATCATCATCAGCAGCAGCAGCAGCAGCAGCAGCAGCAGCAGCTGTAACCTACTGAAGCACAGGCAAATTCCCGGATGTTGTGTTCACACAGAGCACTTCCTGTCTGGCTGTTGTCAAGGAGACGCTGCAGTGTAGAGCTGAAGGATTCAAGGATATTAAACATGAGACTTCAAAAAATATTCACAAAATAACTTCATATACATGACACCAAAGGAACATTTAAGATATAATTGCAAAAGAAAACATGTTGATTGAAAGTACAAAAAGCAGAATATTGAAAACATGTCGACAAAAAAGTCCTGAGCCTCATGTGGAACAACCTCCGTGACAGGAAGTGACATCAGAGTTCCTACCTGTCCACGCCACTACAGATCTCCGTCTCTGTGGACAACAGACGACAGGTTGATTGACAGCCAGGTGACCAATAGGAGCTGTGTCACTGTGTTGATTGACAGTCAGGTGACCAATAGGAGCTGTGTCACTGTGTTGATTGACAGTCAGGTGACCAATAGGAGCTGTGTCACTGTGTTGATTGACAGTCAGGTGACCAATAGGAGCTGTGTCACTGTGTTGATTGACAGTCAGGTGACCAATAGGAGCTGTGTCACTGTGTTGATTGACAGTCAGGTGACCAATAGGAGCTGTCTTACCATTGTAGGGTGTGATGCTGCAGTCTCCACTGAAGATGATGCAGCCTAAACAACAGTAACAGGAAACCTGTTTATCATCTGACATGGCTTGTTGGGGTCAGGGGTTATGGTTGGGGTCAGGGGTCAATGTTAGGGTCAGTTGGTAGAGTTACCTTGTGGTGCGTGTTGAAGCAAAGCTATCTTGCTGGAGGACACAACAGCTTCAACTGCTAGAGAGACCGTAGGCATGGCAACATCGAGACGGCCAATACTGGGAACAGAGAGGTGGTCAGGGTCAGGACAGGGGTCAAGGGTCAAGGGTGAGGTCTGGTAGGGGTTGGAGTCAGAGTGGGGTCAGAGGTCAGGGGTCCTCTTGGATGGAACTCACATGACCCGATAGATGGAACATGGAACCAGGATCTGAAAACAAGAGAAGAGATGAAGTCCTGTTGTCATGCCGACTCTCAAACCCTCTCCTCAACCGAACTACAGCAACCCCTGAGCCCCTGAACCCTGACCCCTGACCCCCCGAACCCTGACCCCCTGAACCCTGACCCCCTGACCCCTGACCCCTGACCCCCTGAACCCTGACCCCCTGACCCCCTGACCCCCTGAACCCTGACCCCCTGAACCCTGACCCCCTGACCCCCTGACCCCCTGAACCCTGACCCCCTGACCCCTGACCCCTGACCCCCTGAACCCTGACCCCCTGACCCCCTGACCCCCTGAACCCTGACCCCCTGAACCCTGACCCCCTGACCCCCTGACCCCTGACCCCCTGACCCCTGACCCCTGACCCCCTGAACCCTGACCCCCTGACCCCCTGAACCCTGACCCCCTGACCCCCTGACCCCCTGAACCCCTGAACAATCCCTTCTAGATGCAGCAGAGAGGTAGAGCACAGAGAGGTAGAGCACAGAGAGGTAGAGCACAGAGAGGTAGAGCACAGAGAGGTAGAGCACAGAGAGGTAGAGCACAGAGAGGTAGAGCACAGAGAGGTCACTAGTACCTCCTGAGACATGTTGACGAGGTGGAGCAGCACTTCTGGAAGCTTCCTCTCCTCTGGGGACTCAGTCAGGAAGTCAAACACTCTGTTGATGACATCATCTTTCTCTGGAGGAACAGGAAGTGGCAGCAGCAGCAGCTCTGCAGTCTGGCGTGGAGACAGGACCTCCAGGGCCTCCAGCTGCACACCACAGAAGAAGACTTCAGAACACAAACCTCCACACCTTGTCTGGTTGTCATGGCAGGTCTGGAGGGGGGGGGGTGTGGAGGAGACGTACCGGGGAGAAGAGAGGGTTGATGGTCAGCAGGTCTCTGAGGGTCACCAGCACAGAGAAGGACCCCCAGTTCATCCTCAGCCAGTCTGAGCTGCTGTTAGAGCTGAACACACATCCAGACTCTACAGGAGAGACACAGCAGGAGGGAGACAAAAGCTCAGGACAGTCAACGTCACCCAGGTAACCTACACCCAGGTAACCTCCCCCAGGTAACCTCCCCCAGGTAACCTCCCCCAGGTAACCTCCTCCAGGTAACCTCCCCCAGGTAACCTCCCCCAGGTAACCTCCTCCAGGTAACCTCCTCCAGGTAACCTCCTCCAGGTAACCTCCCCCAGGTAACCTCCCCCAGGTAACCTCCTCCAGGTAACCTCCCCCAGGTAACCTCCCCCAGGTAACCTCCTCCAGGTAACCTCCTCCAGGTAACCTCCCCCAGGTAACCTCCCCCAGGTAACCTCCCCCAGGTAACCTCCTCCAGGTAACCTACACCCAGGTAACCTACACCCAGGTAACCTCCCCCAGGTAACCTCCTCCAGGTAACCTCCCCCAGGTAACCTCCCCCAGGTAACCTCCTCCAGGTAACCTCCTCCAGGTAACCTCCCCCAGGTAACCTCCTCCAGGTAACCTCCTCCAGGTAACCTGCACCAGCTCCTTACCTGAGGAGTTCCTGATCAGGAAGGTCTGGATGAGGGATCTGACCACCAGCTCTCTTCTGCTTTGGTCCATCAGCTGGGACTGATGGTTCAGCTCCATCAGACTGGAAGAACACACACATCTGAACAACAGTCCTCATTTCCTGACAACAACCAGGTTCCTACGGAAACCTGCCATGTGCTGGTAACTATGGTAACCACTGTGTTCCTGCTGAACACCTACATGTGCTGGTAACTATGGTAACCACTGTGTTCCTGCTGAACACCTACATGTGCTGGTAACTATGGTAACCACTGTGTTCCTGCTGAACACCTACATGTGCTGGTATGAGGAACAGCTGAGGTTCCTTCTGGAGAGGCAGTGCAGGAACCCTCCTGATGCTGATGGCAGGAAGAACCTCAGCCGCCTGGAGAACCACCTCGTGATGACATCACTGTCTCTCAGCTGATCCTCGCTCAGCAGGGACACCCTCATCTCTCCAATCACGTCCAGCGCCTTCGACACTGATGGACCAATCACAGTCATGTTCTGGGAGACAGGAAACAACACAAGAAGAGGAGGAGAGAGAGTCTTAAATGAGAAATATATTTGGAACATACTTTACTGTATCAGAGATTCATGAGGTCTGTATCAGAGATTCATGTGGTCTGTATCAGAGATTCATGAGGTCTGTATCAGAGATTCATGTGGTCTGTATCAGAGATTCATGTGGTCTGTATCAGAGATTCATGAGGTCTGTATCAGAGATTCATGTGGTCTGTATCAGAGATTCATGTGGTCTGTATCAGAGATTCATGTGGTCTGTATCAGAGATTCATGAGGTCGGTATCAGAGATTCATGTGGTCTGTATCAGAGATTCATGTGGTCTGTATCAGAGATTCATGAGGTCTGTATCAGAGATTCATGTGGTCTGTATCAGAGATTCATGAGGTCGGTATCAGAGATTCATGTGGTCTGTATCAGAGATTCATGAGGTCTGTATCAGAGATTCATGTGGTCGGTATCAGAGATTCATGAGGTCTGTATCAGAGATTCATGAGGTCGGTATCAGAGATTCATGTGGTCTGTATCAGAGATTCATGAGGTCTGTATCAGAGATTCATGAGGTCTGTATCAGAGATTCATGTGGTCGGTATCAGAGATTCATGAGGTCTGTATCAGAGATTCATGTGGTCTGTATCAGAGATTCATGTGGTCGGTATCAGAGATTCATGTGGTCTGTATCAGAGATTCATGAGGTCGGTATCAGAGATTCATGTGGTCGGTATCAGAGATTCATGAGGTCTGTATCAGAGATTCATGTGGTCGGTATCAGAGATTCATGTGGTCTGTATCAGAGATTCATGTGGTCTGTATCAGAGATTCATGAGGTCTGTATCAGAGATTCATGAGTTGTTCACCGTGCTGGAAAGGAGGTCCAGGGTTTGGTCCAGGACGTTGGACAGTTTGGTCAGCAGCAACTTCCAAGTCTCCTTAGAAGAGTTGCTGTTGCCGGGCAGTTTACACCTCAGTAGAGACACCAGCTGATTGGCTGTGATTCCATCCAGCTGTTTAAGGAAGAAGATTCCGTTGAGATCAATTCAGTTTAGATCGATATCAATGTTAAGCTATAATCATGAAGCTAATATATTAGCCTGATGCCAACATATAATCATGACACTAAGATATTAGCTTGACTGTAATCCTGGATAAGGCCGTCACCTGGGCACAAGCATACTGTTCCAAACTGACATCACAGGAAATGTCCGTCATGTTTCCAATCTGCTGTGTCAGCGTGGAGCTGTGGACAAATACAGACAAGTACAGACGTGTGGAAACACAGATCATACAAAGGAGGACTTTAGCATGTTTAGCCTTTAATCATGTTAGCTTAGCTTAGTTTAACTGGAGAGAATCGTACCTGTTGACTCCAGCGCAGGCTGTGGTCTCTGAGAGGATCGGAGGGGGGGGGGAGAGATGCTGTCACTCACTGGTGTCTGTCCATGTGTACATGTCTGGCATCCAGATGTTAAAGAACTGAGCGCAGAGAGACAATCTTACCGCTGTATGAAGTAGATGGACACTGAAACGAGATGGACTGGACTTAGTTTGACCAAACTTTGACATGACTGATTGTTTCAGGAACATCGTGTTTCAGAAGGACTTGATAGTGACTCATCTTACCTCAGGATCTGATGGTAGGTCGACATCCTGGTGGAAAACACACTGAAGTTAGAGGTTCATATTCTGTCTGTGCACAGAAGACAATAATGTGTGTGTACATGTGTGTACATGTGTGTACATGTGTGTGTGTGTGACTGACCCTCTGGGGCCATCTGCATGAGGTCGTCTATGGTGGCCCAGATGATGGGTTCCATCATGGAAGGAACAGACTTTAAGGCCCTGTACAGACGCTTAGTAACTGACAGACAGGGCAGACAGGCAGACAGACAGACAGGCAGGACAGGCAGACAGGCAGACAGGCAGACAGGCAGACAGACAGACAGACAGGCAGACAGGCAGACAGGCAGACAGGCAGACAGACAGACAGACAGACAGACAGACAGGCAGACAGGCAGACAGACAGACAGGCAGACAGGCAGATAGGCAGACAGACAGGCAGACAGGCAGACAGACAGGCAGACAGACGGTCAGACAGACAGACAGACAGACAGACAGACAGACAGACAGGCAGACAAAACACCACAGTAAAAGTGAGTTCACCCATAACATGACTCCCCTTTGCTAGTGTGGACTTTGATCCTTACATGAGGAGGTTTGAAGCACAGGGAACAGCTGGTATCTGAGGAAACACAAGAGTTTGATTATTACAAACAACAAAAAAGTTTTTAAAAAGTCACAAATACTCATTGTTCGAATGTTCAATTATAGTTGGAATGTTTGGAATATTCAGTCAGCATGGCAGCTGTTGTTTACAGTGAGGACATCCTCACCTCCTGAGACATGTTGACGAGGTGGAGCAGCACTTCTGGAAGCTTCCTCTCCTCTGGGGACTCAGTCAGGAGTCAAACACTCTGCTGATGACATCATCTTTCTCTGGAGGAACAGGAAGTGGCAGCAGCAGCAGCTCTGCAGTCTGGCGTGGAGACAGGACCTCCAGGGCCTCCAGCTGCACACCACAGAAGAAGACTTCAGAACACAAACAATGCAAGTCCCACACCACAGAAGAAGAGAAGAAGACTCCTGGAAACTTCCCTGCCCCAGAGAAGCTGCTCCTCTCTCTCTCTCTCTCTCTCTCTCTCTCTCTCTCTCTCTCTCTCTCTCCCTCTCTCTCTCTCTCTCTCTCTCTCTCTCTCTCTCTCTCTCTCTCTCTCTCTCTCTCTCTCTCTCTCTCTCTCTCTCTCTCTCTCTCTCTCTCTCCCTCTCTCTCTCTCTCTCTCTCTCTCTCTCTCTCCCTCTCTCCCTCTCTCTCTCTCTCTCCCCCCCTCTCTCTCCCCCCCTCTATCTCTCTCTCTCCCTCCCTCTCTCTCCCTCTCTCTTTCTCTACTCACAGCAGAGAAGCCAGGGTTGAGCTGGTAGACATCTTGAAGCGAGGCCATGCTGGAGAACAGGCCAAGGTTCTGCTTCAGCCAGCTCACACTGCTGTTAGACGACGACACACACTGGGGATCTAGGAGAGGCAGACAGAGCATGTCAGGAGACCAGCCAATCACATCCCCCCCAGCTCTGGTCAGAACCAATCGCATGAGGAGAGAGGAGGAGCTGTTGATCTGGAGACAGAGATCATCCATGAACTCATCAGCAGCAGAGATTCAGCCATTCATCAGTTAATCCTTCCCTCCTTCCCTCCTTCCCTCCTTCCCTCCTTCCCTCCTTCCCTCCTTCCCTCCTTCCCTCCTTCCCTCCCTCCCTCCCTCCCTCCCTCCCTCCCTCCCTCCTTCCCTCCTTCCCTCCCTCCCTCCCTCCCTCCCTCCCCCCACACACCTGCAGGGATCCAGACACGAGCAGTGATTGGATGATGGTCAGAGACTGCCCCTGGTTCCAGCCAGTGACCAGACTGAGCATGTGCAGTGAAGCCAGCAGCACTGTGGGCGGGGCCTTGGTCAGCTGACCAGTGTTGAGGTCACTGCTGCTGTTGCCGAGGGCAGCAAAGGAGTCTTCAGTCAGGGAGCCGTCCATGTTACTGGCCAGCTGGGTGGACACCTAGGACACAACACACACACATTTAACACACACTCTGTGTGTACCTGCTGTGTGTGTGTGTGTGTGCAGAAGTGTGTGTGTGTGTGTGTTGTACCAGCGGGTCCAGGTTGCTGCAGATACTCAGGTTGAACAGAACAGTTTTGCTCTCCTCTGCAGTCAGCTGGGCAAAGACCTGAGCAGGAGCTGCACACCTGAGCAGGAGGGGGAGACTGGGGGAGGAGGGGGAGGAGGGGAGGGGAGGAGGAGGGGGGGGGAGGGGAGGAGGGGGAGGAGGGGAGGAGGAGGGGAGGGGAGGAGGAGGGGAGGAGGGGAGGGGGGGAGGGAGGAGGAGGGGGGAGGAGGGGGGGAGGAGGGGGGGAGGAGGGGGAGGAGGGGAGGGGAGGAGGAGGGGGGGAGGGGAGGAGGGGGAGGGGGGGGGGAGGAGGGGAGGGGAGGAGGAGGGGGGAGGGGAGGGGGGGGAGGAGGGGAGGGGAGGAGGAG
>CM059314.1:480000-535000 GCA_030340665.1 Neosalanx taihuensis
TGTAAACAGAGACTCTCCTGGACAAGCCCATCGCTGCCTGCTGCTGACTCAGGATCTGCACCCTAGGGTCAGAGGTCAGGGGTCAGTCAGGGGTCAGTCAGAGGTCAGGTGACTATAGCTTTGGGGTGGTTATAAAGAAGTATAACACAGCAGATAATATGATGTGAACACAGCCAGGTGAGAACGTTCTGGAACCTACAGTCTCTGGAAGGTCTGACAGCTGAAGTTCTTAGAGCTCAGGCAGGACAGGAAGCTGTCCGACACCGCAGGCAGGAAGGGGCGGAGTCTGCCATTAAACCAACGATCAATAAAAGCTGGTTCTTTGAAGTTTTCCGTGGTGAAACTGTCCAATCGGAGCTCTGTGATGGCATCCAGAGCAAAGGTCACTGCAGGGTCAGCAGAGGTCAAGGTCTAGGAAATAAAGGGTGAGGGGTTAAAGGTCAGGGGTTAACCTACTCGACAGAGAGACAGACAGGTACATAGACAGACAGACAGACAGGTACACAGACAGACAGACAGGATGTACCGTGTTGGAGAGCAGGTCCAGAGCTGCGTCCAGCACAACAGAGGTCTTGTACAGGAACAGCTTCCAGGTGCCTCTGGCCTGGGTGGAGTTAGCTGGCCAGGAACCAGCACTCACCTGGGTGGAGTTAGCTGACAGCTGACACCTCAACCAACCAGCCAGATTCTCTACTGTGACTGCAGACAGCTGGAGGAGAGGGGGAAGAGAGGAAGAGAGGAGGGGGGAGAGATAAAGAGAGGAAGAGGAGGAGGAGAGGAAGACAAGAGGAGAAGAGGAGGAAGAGGAGGAGGAGAGGAGGATGGGAGAGTGTTACTGTTTTGCTGCTCCATGGTTAAACATGCTGTATGATCATCATCATCATCATCATCAGCAGCAGCAGCAGCAGCAGCAGCAGCAGCAGCTGTAACCTACTGAAGCACAGGCAAATTCCCTGATGTTGTGTTCACACAGAGCACTTCCTGTCTGGCTGTTGTCAAGGAGACGCTGCAGTGTAGAGCTGAAGGATTCAAGGATATTAAACATGAGACTTCAAAAAATATTCACAAAATAACTTCATATACATGACACCAAAGGAACATTTAAGATATAATTGCAAAAGAAAACATGTTGATTGAAAGTACAAAAAGCAGAATATTGAAAACATGTCGACAAAAAAGTCCTGAGCCTCATGTGGAACAACCTCCGTGACAGGAAGTGACATCAGAGTTCCTACCTGTCCACGCCACTACAGATCTCCGTCTCTGTGGACAACAGACGACAGGTTGATTGACAGCCAGGTGACCAATAGGAGCTGTGTCACTGTGTTGATTGACAGTCAGGTGACCAATAGGAGCTGTGTCACTGTGTTGATTGACAGTCAGGTGACCAATAGGAGCTGTGTCACTGTGTTGATTGACAGTCAGGTGACCAATAGGAGCTGTGTCACTGTGTTGATTGACAGTCAGGTGACCAATAGGAGCTGTGTCACTGTGTTGATTGACAGTCAGGTGACCAATAGGAGCTGTGTCACTGTGTTGATTGACAGTCAGGTGACCAATAGGAGCTGTCTTACCATTGTAGGGTGTGATGCTGCAGTCTCCACTGAAGATGATGCAGCCTAAACAACAGTAACAGGAAACCTGTTTATCATCTGACATGGCTTGTTGGGGTCAGGGGTTATGGTTGGGGTCAGGGGTCAATGTTAGGGTCAGTTGGTAGAGTTACCTTGTGGTGCGTGTTGAAGCAAAGCTATCTTGCTGGAGGACACAACAGCTTCAACTGCTAGAGAGACCGTAGGCATGGCAACATCGAGACGGCCAATACTGGGAACAGAGAGGTGGTCAGGGTCAGGACAGGGGTCAAGGGTCAAGGGTGAGGTCTGGTAGGGGTTGGAGTCAGAGTGGGGTCAGAGGTCAGGGGTCCTCTTGGATGGAACTCACATGACCCGATAGATGGAACATGGAACCAGGATCTGAAAACAAGAGAAGAGATGAAGTCCTGTTGTCATGCCGACTCTCAAACCCTCTCCTCAACCGAACTACAGCAACCCCTGACCCCCTGAACCCTGACCCCTGACCCCCCGAACCCTGACCCCCTGAACCCTGACCCCCTGACCCCTGACCCCTGACCCCCTGAACCCTGACCCCCTGACCCCCTGAACCCTGACCCCCTGAACCCTGACCCCCTGACCCCCTGACCCCCTGAACCCTGACCCCCTGACCCCTGACCCCCTGAACCCTGACCCCCTGACCCCCTGACCCCCTGAACCCTGACCCCCTGAACCCTGACCCCCTGACCCCCTGACCCCTGACCCCCTGACCCCTGACCCCTGACCCCTGACCCCTGACCCCCTGAACCCTGACCCCCTGACCCCCTGAACCCTGACCCCCTGACCCCCTGAACCCCTGAACAATCCCTTCTAGATGCAGCAGAGAGGTAGAGCACAGAGAGGTAGAGCACAGAGAGGTAGAGCACAGAGAGGTAGAGCACAGAGAGGTCACTAGTACCTCCTGAGACATGTTGACGAGGTGGAGCAGCACTTCTGGAAGCTTCCTCTCCTCTGGGGACTCAGTCAGGAAGTCAAACACTCTGTTGATGACATCATCTTTCTCTGGAGGAACAGGAAGTGGCAGCAGCAGCAGCTCTGCAGTCTGGCGTGGAGACAGGACCTCCAGGGCCTCCAGCTGCACACCACAGAAGAAGACTTCAGAACACAAACCTCCACACCTTGTCTGGTTGTCATGGCAGGTCTGGAGGGGGGGGGGGTGTGGAGGAGACGTACCGGGGAGAAGAGAGGGTTGATGGTCAGCAGGTCTCTGAGGGTCACCAGCACAGAGAAGGACCCCCAGTTCATCCTCAGCCAGTCTGAGCTGCTGTTAGAGCTGAACACACATCCAGACTCTACAGGAGAGACACAGCAGGAGGGAGACAAAAGCTCAGGACAGTCAACGTCACTCAGGTAACCTACACCCAGGTAACCTCCCCCAGGTAACCTCCCCCAGGTAACCTCCCCCAGGTAACCTCCTCCAGGTAACCTCCTCCAGGTAACCTCCTCCAGGTAACCTCCTCCAGGTAACCTCCTCCAGGTAACCTCCTCCAGGTAACCTCCTCCAGGTAACCTCCCCCAGGTAACCTCACCCAGGTAACCTCCTCCAGGTAACCTCCTCCAGGTAACCTCCCCCAGGTAACCTACACCCAGGTAACCTCCCCCAGGTAACCTCCTCCAGGTAACCTCCCCCAGGTAACCTCCCCCAGGTAACCTCCTCCAGGTAACCTACACCCAGGTAACCTACACCCAGGTAACCTCCCCCAGGTAACCTCCTCCAGGTAACCTCCCCCAGGTAACCTCCCCCAGGTAACCTCCTCCAGGTAACCTCCTCCAGGTAACCTCCCCCAGGTAACCTCCTCCAGGTAACCTCCCCCAGGTAACCTCCTCCAGGTAACCTGCACCAGCTCCTTACCTGAGGAGTTCCTGATCAGGAAGGTCTGGATGAAGGATCTGACCACCAGCTCTCTTCTGCTTTGGTCCATCAGCTGGGACTGATGGTTCAGCTCCATCAGACTGGAAGAACACACACATCTGAACAACAGTCCTCATTTCCTGACAACAACCAGGTTCCTACGGAAACCTGCCATGTGCTGGTAACTATGGTAACCACTGTGTTCCTGCTGAACACCTACATGTGCTGGTAACTATGGTAACCACTGTGTTCCTGCTGAACACCTACATGTGCTGGTATGAGGAACAGCTGAGGTTCCTTCTGGAGAGGCAGTGCAGGAACCCTCCTGATGCTGACGGCAGGAAGAACCTCAGCCGCCTGGAGAACCACCTCGTGATGACATCACTGTCTCTCAGCTGATCCTCGCTCAGCAGGGACACCCTCATCTCTCCAATCACGTCCAGCGCCTTTGACACTGATGGACCAATCACAGTCATGTTCTGGGAGACAGGAAACAACACAAGAAGAGGAGGAGAGAGAGTCTTAAATGAGAAATATATTTGGAACATATTTTACTGTATCAGAGATTCATGAGGTCTGTATCAGAGATTCATGTGGTCTGTATCAGAGATTCATGAGGTCTGTATCAGAGATTCATGTGGTCTGTATCAGAGATTCATGTGGTCTGTATCAGAGATTCATGTGGTCTGTATCAGAGATTCATGTGGTCTGTATCAGAGATTCATGTGGTCTGTATCAGAGATTCATGTGGTCTGTATCAGAGATTCATGAGGTCTGTATCAGAGATTCATGAGGTCTGTATCAGAGATTCATGAGGTCGGTATCAGAGATTCATGTGGTCTGTATCAGAGATTCATGAGGTCGGTATCAGAGATTCATGTGGTCTGTATCAGAGATTCATGAGGTCGGTATCAGAGATTCATGTGGTCGGTATCAGAGATTCATGTGGTCTGTATCAGAGATTCATGTGGTCTGTATCAGAGATTCATGTGGTCTGTATCAGAGATTCATGTGGTCTGTATCAGAGATTCATGAGGTCTGTATCAGAGATTCATGTGGTCTGTATCAGAGATTCATGTGGTCTGTATCAGAGATTCATGAGGTCTGTATCAGAGATTCATGTGGTCTGTATCAGAGATTCATGAGGTCGGTATCAGAGATTCATGTGGTCTGTATCAGAGATTCATGAGGTCGGTATCAGAGATTCATGAGGTCTGTATCAGAGATTCATGTGGTCTGTATCAGAGATTCATGTGGTCTGTATCAGAGATTCATGAGGTCGGTATCAGAGATTCATGTGGTCTGTATCAGAGATTCATGTGGTCTGTATCAGAGATTCATGTGGTCTGTATCAGAGATTCATGTGGTCTGTATCAGAGATTCATGAGGTCGGTATCAGAGATTCATGTGGTCGGTATCAGAGATTCATGAGGTCTGTATCAGAGATTCATGTGGTCTGTATCAGAGATTCATGAGGTCTGTATCAGAGATTCATGAGGTCTGTATCAGAGATTCATGAGTTGTTCACCGTGCTGGAAAGGAGGTCCAGGGTTTGGTCCAGGACGTTGGACAGTTTGGTCAGCAGCAACTTCCAAGTCTCCTTAGAAGAGTTGCTGTTGCCGGGCAGTTTACACCTCAGTAGAGACACCAGCTGATTGGCTGTGATTCCATCCAGCTGTTTAAGGAAGAAGATTCCGTTGAGATCAATTCAGTTTAGATCGATATCAATGTTAAGCTATAATCATGAAGCTAATATATTAGCCTGATGCCAACATATAATCATGACACTAAGATATTAGCTTGACTGTAATCCTGGATAAGGCCGTCACCTGGGCACAAGCATACTGTTCCAAACTGACATCACAGGAAATGTCCGTCATGTTTCCAATCTGCTGTGTCAGCGTGGAGCTGTGGACAAATACAGACAAGTACAGACGTGTGGAAACACAGATCATACAAAGGAGGACTTTAGCATGTTTAGCCTTTAATCATGTTAGCTTAGCTTAGTTTAACTGGAGAGAATCGTACCTGTTGACTCCAGCGCAGGCTGTGGTCTCTGAGAGGATCGGGGGGGGGGGGGGGGGGGGAGATGCTGTCACTCACTGGTGTCTGTCCATGTGTACATGTCTGGCATCCAGATGTTAAAGAACTGAGCGCAGAGAGACAATCTTACCGCTGTATGAAGTAGATGGACACTGAAACGAGATGGACTGGACTTAGTTTGACCAAACTTTGACATGACTGATTGTTTCAGGAACATCTTGTGTTTCAGAAGGACTTGATAGTGACTCATCTTACCTCAGGATCTGATGGTAGTCGACATCCTGGTGGAAAACACACTGAAGTTAGAGGTTCATATTCTGTCTGTGCACAGAAGACAATAATGTGTGTGTACATGTGTGTACATGTGTGTATATGTGTGTGTGTGTGTGTGACTGACCCTCTGGGGCCATCTGCATGAGGTCGTCTATGGTGGCCCAGATGATGGGTTCCATCATGGAAGGAACAGACTTTAAGGCCCTGTACAGACGCTTAGAACTGACAGACAGGCAGACAGGCAGACAGGCAGACAGGCAGACAGGCAGACAGGCAGACAGGCAGACAGGCAGGCAGGCAGACAGGCAGGCAGGCAGGCAGACAGGCAGACAGACAGGCAGACAGGCAGACAGGCAGACAGGCAGACAGGCAGACAGGCAGGCAGACAGGCAGACAGGCAGACAGGCAGACAGGCAGACAGGCAGGCAGGCAGGCAGGCAGGCAGGCAGACAGGCAGACAGGCAGACAGGCAGACAGGCAGACAGGCAGACAGGCAGACAGACAGGCAGACAGGCAGACAGGCAGACAGACAGGCAGACAGACAGGCAGACAGGCAGACAGGCAGACAGGCAGACAGACAGACAGACAGGCAGACAGGCAGACAGGCAGACAGGCAGACAGACAGACAGGCAGACAGGCAGACAGGCAGACAGGCAGACAGGCAGACAGACAGGCAGACAGGCAGACAGGCAGGCAGACAGGCAGACAGACAGGCAGACAGGCAGACAGGCAGACAGGCAGACAGACAGGCAGACAGGCAGACAGGCAGACAGGCAGACAGACAGACAGGCAGACAGGCAGATAGGCAGACAGACAGGCAGACAGGCAGGCAGACAGGCAGACAGACGGTCAGACAGACAGACAGACAGACAGACAGGCAGACAAAACACCACAGTAAAAGTGAGTTCACCATAACATGACTCCCCTTTGCTAGTGTGGACTTTGATCCTTACATGAGGAGGTTTGAAGCACAGGGAACAGCTGGTATCTGAGGAAACACAAGAGTTTGATTATTACAAACAACAAAAAAGTTTTTAAAAAGTCACAAATACTCATTGTTCGAATGTTCAATTATAGTTGGAATGTTTGGAATATTCAGTCAAGCATGGCAGCTGTTGTTTACAGTGAGGACATCCTCACCTCCTGAGACATGTTGACGAGGTGGAGCAGCACTTCTGGAAGCTTCCTCTCCTCTGGGGACTCAGTCAGGAAGTCAAACACTCTGTTGATGACATCATCTTTCTCTGGAGGAACAGGAAGTGGCAGCAGCAGCAGCTCTGCAGTCTGGCGTGGAGACAGGACCTCCAGGGCCTCCAGCTGCACACCACAGAAGAAGACTTCAGAACACAAACAATGCAAGTCCACACCACAGAAGAAGAGAAGAAGACTCCTGGAAACTTCCCTGCCCCAGAGAAGCTGCTCCTCTCTCTCTCTCTCTCTCTCTCTCTCTCTCTCTCTCTCTCTCTCTCTCTCCCCCTCTCTCTGTCTCTCTCTCTCTCTCTCTCCCTCTCTCTCTCCCTCTCTCTCTCTCTCTCCCTCTCTCTCTCTCTCTCTCTCTCTCTCTCTCTCCCTCCCTCTCTCTCTCTCCCTCTCTCTCTCTCTCTCTCCCTCTCTCCCTCTCTCTCTCTCTCTCCCCCCCCCTCTCTCTCTCCCCCCCCCCCCTCTATCTCTCTCTCTCCCTCCCTCTCTCTCCCTCTCTCTTTCTCTACTCACAGCAGAGAAGCCAGGGTTGAGCTGGTAGACATCTTGAAGCGAGGCCATGCTGGAGAACAGGCCAAGGTTCTGCTTCAGCCAGCTCACACTGCTGTTAGACGACGACACACACTGGGGATCTAGGAGAGGCAGACAGAGCATGTCAGGAGACCAGCCAATCACATCCCCCCCCCAGCTCTGGTCAGAACCAATCCTTTACTTGTATTTGTTCATTTGTTATCAGCCAATTGAAGCCCACTACATCAGGAAGTGTACCTGAGTGGTTATGATGCAGCAGGAAGGGAAACAGGAAGTGTGTGTAGATGGAGAGTCCGTGTGTCTGGAAGGATGCCATGTCTTCACGCATGACGACGCTCATATAGCTGCTCAGTTCACCAACACTGGAAACACACACCAACACACACATCTGGTCAATCAATAAACAGAGTGTGTGGGTGTCCGTGTATGTGTGTGTGTGTGTGTCCTCACAGGGCATGGTAGTGTGTGTGTGTGTGTGTCCTCACAGAGCATGGTAGTGTGTGTGTGTGTCCTCACAGGGCATGGTAGTGTGTGTGTGTGTGTGTCCTCACAGGGCATGGTAGTGTGTGTGTGTGTGTGTGTCCTCACAGGGCATGGTAGTGTGTGTGTGTGTCCTCACAGGGCATGGTAGTGTGTGTGTGTGTCCTCACAGGGCATGGTAGTGTGTGTGTGTGTCCTCACAGGGCATGGTAGTGTGTGTGTGTGTGTGTGTGTCCTCACAGGGCATGGTAGTGTGTGTGTGTGTGTGTGTGTCCTCACAGAGCATGGTAGTGTGTGTGTGTGTCCTCACAGGGCATGGTAGTGTGTGTGTCCTCAAAGGGCATGGTAGTGTGTGTGTGTGTGTGTGTGTCCTCACAGGGCATGGTAGTGTGTGTGTGTGTGTGTGTGTGTTCTCACAGGGCATGGTAGACAGAGCAGGTGAAGTTCTTGGAGGCGAGGCAGGTGAGCAGTGAGGCAGGTGGGTTGGGCAGCAGAGGCAGCAGCTTGATGTGGAACCACAGCTGGATGAAGGCTGGATCTCCCAGCTGCTCTGGGCTCAGAGCCTGGCTGTCCACCTGGGAGAACAGATCCTGGTACTGGGACACCACGGCACTGAAGTTCTGGAGGGGAGAGCAGGGAGGGGGCTCAGTGGTTCAGTAATCAGGATGTTGCTGGTTCCCGATGGTTCGATTCCCTGGCTGTGTCAAAATGACGTTGTGTCCTTGGGCAAGACACCCTACTTGCCTCGGGGTAAATGTCCCTGTACTTGCTGTAAGTCACTCTGGATAAAAATGTAAATGTGTGTGTGTGTGTCCTCTAGCTCAGTGGTCTTCAACCCTGGTCCTCAGGACCCACTGTCCTGCATGTTTTGGATGTTTCCCCCTTCCCACACACCTGATTCTAATGCATGATCGTTTACCAGGATTCTTCAGAGCTAGATAACGACCCATGCATTAGAATCAGGTGTGTTGGAGCAGGGAAACATCTAAAACATGCAGGACAGTGGGTCCTGAGGACCAGGGTTGAAGACCACTGCTCTAGCTCATCATGGTGTCTTAGACTGTGATCTGATTGGCTCCCTGCTCACCGTGGTAGAGAACTCTCTGACCAGTGAGTTGAGGCGGGCGGTGAGCTCTACGACGAGCCTCGTGACGCTGTCCTGGGTCAGGGTCAGGTTAGAGCGGGCAGCACAGTGCAGGACACTGGCCACACCCTCAACTGCATTGGTCAACTGCAGGGTCAGATGGGGGAGGGAGGAGGAGGGGAGGGGAGGTGGGGAGAGGAGGGGAGGGAGGAGGAGAAGAGGAGAAGAGGGGAGGAGAGGAGGAGAGGAGGAGAGGAGGAGGGGAGGAGAGGAGGAGAGGAGGAGAGGAGGAGGGGAGGAGGGGAGGAGAGGAGGAGAAGAGGGGAGTAAAAGAGAGAGGATATAAACAAAGGAAAGTATTACCTCTTAATCACCACACCCACTCACCCCCACACCCACCCACACCCACCCACCCACCCACACTCACCCACCCACCCACACCCACTCACCCCACAGGATCTCTCTTCGATGGTGATGCTGCAGGCATCCTGAAGTGCTGAGGTGTTGTCTATCATGACTCCTGAGTTGAGGTGGCTAAACACACACACACACCAGTTCCACACACACACACACACACACACATCAGTTCCACACACACACACATCAGTTCCACACACACACACACACACCAGTTCCACGCACACATACATACACACACACACACACACACACACACACACACACACACACACACACACACACACACACACACACAGCAGCAGATTGTTCCAGTAGCTAGCTGACTCACAACACATGGTGGAACACTTCCTTGATGCTGCTGGGAAGCTCCGCCCCCAGGGAGGGCATGACCCTGTGCAGCACAGGCATCACCACGCTCTGAAACCACGCCTCCACACTCGTCACATCAAACCCTGCCGTGGGAGAGGCCACTGAGGCATTCTGGGACTTGTAGTTGTGGGCCAGTTCAGCCAGAGTCCAGTTCATCAGCGCCTGAGCCAGAGTGATACTCCTCAACTCTGACACATTCACCTGGGGAAGATGAGGGGGGAGGGGGGAGGAAAGGAGGAGAGGAGGGGGGAGGAGGGGAGAAAGGGAGGAAGGGAGGAAGGGAGGGAGGAGGAGAGGAGGGCGTGTTCTAGTTTCTTTGTCTCAGTGTTTCAGATCTCTCTCTGCAGATGAACTCATTCATTCATGTTTGGTTCTTTCTGTGCACCTGGTGTGTGAGGGACACAAACTCTCCCACGAAACTCCCGATTGGTCGGAAGGCCCCCATGAACCCGTTCACCACCTGTGATTGGACAAGCACACTTCCTGCTTCAGCAACACCAGAGTCAGCACACCCACAATCCAACTGGCTGATTGACAGGTTCATCTACCTGTCGCAGGCTGTCCTGGGGGCCGGGAGGCGGGCTATAGGGGCTGGGGGAGGGGTAGAGGCTCTGGCTGGGGGGGATGGCCCAGGTGTGGTTACCTCCCTCCAGGAGACTCTGGAACACCAGGCTCAGGGTTCCATTGTCCAGTGATGTGACCTCTGGGGTCAGCAGTAGCTCCGCCTTCTGCTCCTCTGTCAGCAGGTGCAGCACCTCCAACTGGGGACCAATCAGACACTGACCAGGTGTGTGTGGAGCAGGTGTGTGTGGTTCAGGTGTAGTTCAGGTGTGTGTGGTTCAGGTGTGTGTGGTTCAGGTGTGTGTGGAGCAGGTGTGTGTGGTTCAGGTGTAGTTCAGGTGTGTGTGGTTCAGGTGTGTGTGGTTCAGGTGTGTGTAGTTCAGGTGTGTGTGGTTCAGGTGTGTGTGGTTCAGGTGTGTGTGGAGCAGGTGTGTGTGGTTCAGGTGTAGTTCAGGTGTGTGTGGTTCAGGTGTGTGTGGTTCAGGTGTGTGTGGTTCAGGTGTGTGTGGTTCAGGTGTGTGTGGTTCAGGTGTGTGGTATTCTCACCCCGCTGAACATCATGTTGAGAGCTGAGAAGTCTTTCATGCGGGCCATCGCTCGAAAGGAACCAAAGTTCTTCAGCAGCCAATCCTCACTGCTCTGCCCCTCCTGCCTGCAGCCTGCAGCAGCACAGTCACAGCACAGTCACAGCACAGTCACAGCACAGTCACAGCACACAGCACAGTCACAGTCACAGCACAGCACAGCACACAGCACAGTCACAGTCACAGCACAGTCACAGTCACAGCACAGTCACAGCACAGTCACAGCACACAGTCACAGCACACAGCACAGTCACAGTCACAGCACAGCACACAGCACAGTCACAGCACAGTCACAGCACAGTCACAGCACAGTCACAGCACAGCACAGCACAGTCACAGCACAGTCACAGCACAGTCACAGCACAGTCACAGCACAGCACACAGCACAGTCACAGCACAGTCACAGCACAGTCCCAGTCACAGCACAGTCACAGCACAGTCACAGCACAGTCACAGCACAGCACAGTCACAGCACACAGCACAGTCACAGCACAGTCACAGTCACAGCACAGTCACAGCACAGTCACAGCACAGTCACAGCACAGCACAGTCACAGCACAGTCACAGCACAGCACAGTCACAGCACAGTCACAGCACAGTCACAGCACAGTCACAGCACAGCACAGTCACAGCACAGTCACAGTCATAGCACAGTCACAGCACAGCACAGTCACAGCACAGTCACAGCACAGTCACAGCACAGTCACAGCACACAGCACAGTCACAGCACAGCACAGTCACAGCACACAGCACAGTCACAGCACAGTCACAGCACAGTCACAGCACAGCACAGTCACAGCACAGCACAGTCACAGTCACAGCACACAGTCACAGCACAGTCACAGCACAGTCACAGCACAGCACAGTCACAGAGTCATCCAGGTGGAGAAGCTGTGTCCCAGTTCCTACCAGCCATACCCTCCCTAGACAGGAAGGGGTACATGAAGAACATGTAGATCCACTGCTGACGATCAGACTGCAGACCTGAGAAGTGCTGACTCAGCTCACTCACTCTACACAGAGAGAGGGGGGAGAGGGGGGAGAGAGGAGGAGAGAGGAGGAGAGAGGAGGGAGAGAGGGGGGAGAGGAGGGAGAGAGGGGGGAGAGAGACAGACAGACATAGTCATATACAGTGTAGTAGGAAGACGGAGAGAGAGAGGGGGAGAGAGAGAGGGGGAGAGAGCGAGGGGGAGGGGTCTTACACGGTGTGGTAGGAGGAGCAGCTGAAGTTCTTGGTGGAGAGGCAGGACAGGAAGTGGGCGGAGACAGAGGACAGGAGAGGTTTCATCTTGACCTCCATCCAGAGCCGGAGCAGATCAGGGTTCTGGAAGGCGTCTGCCTCAGGGTTCAGCTCTGCTCCCAGCTCCAGCTCCAGCACCGGGCCCTGGGACACACTGGACCGCTGGGGACCAGGTTACCATGGTTACCACAACGCTGCCAGCCGTCTGTGTGTGTGTGAGAGTGTGTTTGTGTGGTGTGTGAGGTGGGTGTGTGCGGTGTGTGAGTGTGTGAGGTGTGTGAGTCAGGTGGCTGAGTGGTTAGGGCGTCGGACTGGTGATCAGAAGGTCGCTAGTTGGTTCCCTGCTGTGCCACTCTGGATAAGAGAGTCTGCTGAATGACTGCATGTAAATGTGTATGGGTGTATGAGTGTGTGTGTGTGTATGAGTGTGTGAGTGTGTGTGTGAGTGTGTGTGTGTGTGTGTGTGTGTGTGTGTGTGTGTGTGTGTGTGTGTGTGTATGTGTGTGTGTGTGTGTGTGAGTGTGTGTGTGTGTGTGTGTGTGAGTGTGTGAGTGTGTGTGTGTGTGTGTGTGTGTGAGTGTGTGTGTGTGTGTGAGTGTGTGAGTGTGTGTGTGTGTGTGTGTGTGTGTGTGTATGTGTGTGTGTGTGTGTGTGTGAGTGTGTGTGTGTGTGTGTGTCCCACCATGAAGGAGTAAACATCCAGAGCAGAGTGGATGATCTCCCTCAGTCGCTGCATGTGGTCACTTCCTGTGTCTGATGGCGGCAGCCCCACACACACCAGGAAGCTGGAGGCGGGGTCTGACACCTGAAGAGAGGGGCGGGGCAAAGATCAACCAAGATATCACACACACACCCTCTCACACACACACACTCACATTCGGACACACACCCTCTCACACACACACACACTCACATTCAGACACACACCCTCTCACACACACACACTCACATTCGGACACACACCCTCTCACACACACTCACATTCGGACACACACCCTCTCACACACACACACACTCACATTCAGACACACACCCTCTCACACACACACACTCACATTCGGACACACACCCTCTCACACACACTCACATTCACACACACAAACAGACACACACACACTCACACCCTCTCTCTCACACAGGTGTGTGTGTGTGGGGGGGGGGGGTGACTGATACAGATCGTACCTGTGAACAGTTGTCTTTCAGGAGGCATGATGGACTTCTGTAATGTTCCAGAAGAGAGACAAAAGACACAGAATGAGCTCAAGAACATTCCAGACATTCCTGAGGTGGAACCAGTCTCCAGTTCAACCAGAGAGGCAGACAACAGCAGGAAGGAGTGTTCACATTCTGAGGAGGGGTGAGGGACTTGGGGGGGGGGGGGGTTGTTTAATGATGGATGCATGTATTTGTGTGAATGTGTGTGTGTACATGTGTGTGCGAATGTGTGTGTGTGAATGTGTGTGCGTGTGTGTGTGTGTGTGCGCGTGTGTGTGCGTGTGTGTGTGTACTCACGGTTGAGCAGCTGCCAAGTCTGTGTGAGGCAATAAGCAGACAGACAGACAGACATGCAGACATGCAGGCAGACATGCAGGCAGACAGACAGACAGACAGACAGACAGACTGTTAGAATGCTGTTCATCTTTCTTTTGTCCATTTTGTTCTATTGTGTTGAAGCAAGGTTTGAGAGGCAGCAGGTAGATAAGCAGACAGAGATAGATAAGCAGACAGAGATAGATAAGCAGACAGAGATAGATAAGCAGACAGAGATAGATAAGCAGACAGAGATAGATAAGTAGACAGGTACTCACTCCAGCAGGAGGAGATGCTCCCCAGATAGATCAGCAGGAATATGTGATGTGTTCTCATAGTGCCTCCAGACCTCTCATGAGGTCAGCTGATCTCTGTAGAGAGAGGGGGGAGAGGGAGGGGGGAGAGGCTGAGAAGAGAGGCTGAGGAGAGAGGTTGAGGAGAGAGAGAGGCTGAGGAGAGAGGCTGAGGAGAGAGAGAGGCTGAGGGGAGAGAGAGGCTGAGGAGAGAGGCTGAGGAGAGAGGAATGTGGTCTTTCCACTCTCATCAGGATACATGCTTGTGTTGCTGTAACAATGCTCTCAAATAGCTGCTATCCCAGAATGTATACTGGTCCTAAAACTGTCCACACACTCATGTGAAATCACACACACACAGTCACACACACACAGTCACACACACACTCTCTCTCACTTCTAGTGTGTACATTTATCCCTCTCTCTCTTAAATGATCCTGGTACCATAAGTGTCTCTCCCTCCCTCCCTCCCCCTCTCTCCCCCTCCCTCCCCCTCCCTCCCCCTCCCTCTCCCCCAGAGGCTGAATATTTCCAACGTTCCCAGAGGAAGAACCTTCCTCTGGGCACGTTTCTATGACGACCGGTTCCCTCTCAGAACAGAAAACATGTAGCTTCATCCTGAACACACCTGAACACACCTGAACACACCTTAACACACCTGAACACACCTGAACACACCTTAACACACCTGAACACACCTGAACACACCTGAACACTCCTGAACACTCCTGAACACACCTGAACACTCCTGAACACACCTGAACACTCCTGAACACTCCTGAACACACCTGAACACTCCTGAACACTCCTGAACACACCTGAACACACCTGAACACTCCTGAACACACCTGAACACTCCTGAACACTCCTGAACACACCTGAACACACCTGAACACTCCTGAACACTCCTGAACACTCCTGAACACACCTGAAAACACCTGAACACTCCTGAACACACCTGAACCACACCTGAACACACCTGAACACTCCTGAACACTCCTGAACACACCTGAAAACACCTGAACACTCCTGAACACACCTGAACCACACCTGAACACACCTGAACACTCCTGAACACACCTGAACACACCTGAACACACCTGAACACACCTGAACACTCCTGAACACACCTGAACACTCCTGAACACACCTGAACATACTTGTCACCAGACTCCTCTCATCACACCACACATCAACCATCATCAACCATCATCAACCATCATCAACCATCAGTCCAAATCACTACAGTCAGTTCAGATCAGCTCCCTCTATCTGATGGATCTGGATCCATCTTACCTGCTGTGCTGTGGTCAGTCTGCTGTGGTCAGTCTGCTGTGGTCAGTCTGCTGTGGTCAGTCTGCTGTGGTCAGTCTGCTGTGCTGTGGTCAGTCTGCTGTGGTCAGTCTTCTGTGGTCAGTCTTCTGTGCTCCGGGTCAGAACAGTTTTACTGCTGCGTCTGTGTGGCTTCTTGTGAATAACAAGCTGAGAGCTGAGCTGTGATGGGGGCTGAGCTGTGATGGGAGCTGCTGTCCCAGGAGGCCCTGGTGACTCAGGTGACAGAGAGGCGGGGCTGGTTCACATGAGCATGCTGGTTGGTTAGTGGAAAAGATAGGCGGGACTATTTCCACTGCAGTTGCCTGATTTTCTTGTGTGTGTGTGTGTGTGTGTGTGTGAGTGTGTGTGTGTGAAAGTGATCTGGCTGTCCTTTGAATACAGTTGCACAATGATTCATGTTTAAACTGGCTAACGCCTTTCAGCAATTGTTTCCTGTCATTGGAATCCCCACCTTCCCAAACACGACAGACCATAATACGCAGAACCCTACCTTCCCAAACAGGACAGACCATAATACACAGAACAATAAGCATGCGTTTGACCCTTTACCTTCTTAAGAGTCACCAAGACGCACACTGAGCATGCTCAGATCTAATCCAAACCTGTCCAACCAGATCAGATAAAAGGAGAGGCAGGGAGATAGGGGGAGGAGGGGGGAGGAGGGGGGGAGGAGGAGAGGGGGACAGTGCTCTCTGGTGTTCATATTTGGCACAACACTTTAATAACAACAGCAGAAGCAAAAACAGTGTGTAAGTCTCACAGTCATTTATGAGACGCTCTTATCCAGAATACAGGATCATTCCCCTCTGAGGACAGGAGGGTGAAGTGCCTTGATTAAGAACACAACATCATGTTGCCTTCTGATCACCTCTCAGCCTCTCAGGGTGTCTGACTGCTGGACTCTGGGACAGGTGCAGTGGGGGATGAAGGACTGGAAACCGGACAGGCAGGTTAATCAATCCAAGCTGTTTTAATCAGTAGAAATCTGTACAATATATCCCATGTAAACAACATCAGTGTTCCTACATGACATGATTTAGATCCTGGAAAAATAGATTTCATTTACCAACAACACCTGCCTCTTCATCAGGAAGAACATTAGGCTATGTGGACAGTAACATGTTATAAACACCAGTGTCTCTCTCCTCCACTGCTCATTGGTCAACGGTGTGGCGGCTGTAGATGACATCACAGTGCGGATGACATCACAGTTGTGGTGGCCTCAGTGATAGGCCTGCTCTCTCCTTGTCCCGCCCCTGGACTTTTCTGAGCCCTCTGATTGGTGAGTTGGCACGGATGGAACTTCAGTTACAGGGCCTTCTCTCCATCCTCCTCCCTCTCTCCCTATTCCCTCTCCTCCTCCTCTTCACTCTCGACCTCCTCCTCCCTCTCCTCCTCTCTCTCCTCCTCCTCCTTCTCCTCCTCCCTCTCCTCCTCCTCCTCCAGGGCAGCGCTGTGGAGCTCCAGTCTACGGTTCTCGTGCCACAACGCAGCCAGCTGATTGGCCAGACGCTGCCTAGCTCGATGCAGTTCCTGGATCTCGCTGCGGAGGGAGTCGGAGGCCCTGATTGGCTGGCGGGGCGAGGGGGCGGGGCCCGTGTGCTTCAGGATGAAGCGGAGCAGGGAGGGGAGGGTGAGGGGCGTGTCCTCAGGGAACTTAACGCTCAGGTGTTTCCTAGGAGACAGGAAGTGTGTTCATTAGGATGGCTCTGTGTGTACCTGTGTGTGTGTACCTGTGTGTGTGTGTGTGTGTGTGTGTGTGTGTGTGTACCTGTATCGGGGCAGCAGCAGTACAGAAGGGATGTGATCTACCATGAACTCCCAAGGCAGGTCATTCCTCGCCACGTTCACCCTGATGACATCACATCCTGTTAGTATAGCAGGAGAATACACACATCCACACACACGCCCGCACACACACGCACACACACACACACACACACACACGTGTACCTGGCGATGGTGATGGAGGTGTGTGTCTGCAGCAGTCGAGCCAGTTGGATGATGATGTGGTTCATGGAGGAGCAGAAACCACACCACTGAGTGTAGTAGAACACTAGGACATCCTGGAACACACACACACACACACACACACCACTGAGTGTAGTAGAACACTAGGACATCCTGGAACACACACACACACACACACACCACTGAGTGTAGTAGAACACTAGGACATCCTGGAACACACACACACACACACACACACACACACCACTGAGTGTAGTAGAACACTAGGACATCCTGGAACACACACACACACACACACACACACACACACACCACTGAGTGTAGTAGAACACTAGGACATCCTGGAACACACACACACACACACACACACCACTGAGTGTAGTAGAACACTAGGACATCCTGGAACACACACACACACACACACACACACACCACTGAGTGTAGTAGAACACTAGGACATCCTGGAACACACACACACACACACACACACACACCACTGAGTGTAGTAGAACACTAGGACATCCTGGAACACACACACACACACACACACACCACTGAGTGTAGTAGAACACTAGGACATCCTGGAACACACACACACACACTTAAGGTAGCATCATCTCACACCCTCTCTCTCCCCCCTCTGTCTCCCCCTCTCCCCCCCTCACCTTGTGTGGGTCCATGATGGCTGGCAGGAAGGAGGTGGTGGTGAGCTCCATGATGAGGGGGCGGTCCTGGGTGGGGGGGGGCGTGGTCTACAGGGGTGTGGCTGAGACCAGCCCCTCCCTCTCCCACCAGCTGTCTCTGCAGAGGGCTGTAGGGGGCGCTGAAGTTCCTTATGAAGTCCTCTGGAAACACACACACACACAGTCACACCTCCTGACCTCTGACCCACCCAGACTGTGTGTGACCCCTGACCCCTGACCCACCCAGACTGTGTGTGACCCCTGACCCCTGACCCACCCAGACTCTGTGTGAGGGAGGTGGATCCTCGGTGATCCAGGACATAGTGAACTTCTTCCTTCAGGCTGACGATGGTGGCGAATGACGGCCCACCCCTGGCGCCTAGCAACCCAGCCTCCGCCTCATGACCGCTGCTGTTGCCTAGCGCCCCAAGCCTCACAGCCAATGGCCAGTGGAGGGCAGAGTCCAGCACATAGAAACGCAGCGTCTTATTGGTTCGACACAGCAGCCCTGTGATCCCGCCCCCTTCCTGAGGGGAGGGGCAGTCCTCTGGCAGGGCCGGGGGGAGGGCCTTCTGCTTTGGGGGCATGCCAGGGTCAACACAGGGTCGTAACCCCCGGCAACAGGCACTGTAAAGCCCAAAGTCACTGTAGCTGCTCTGCACATGGACACAAGCCTCCGCTGTCGCCATGGCGAGGGACTTTATGGCAGCAAACCTCAGCGTACAGGGGGAGGAGCCAGTGCGGTTGGAGCGCTGTGATAGGACAAGGCATATGTCAATCACTCTGGGGGCGTGGCCAGGGCCAGGCAGGACCAATGAGTGGCAGCAGGAGAGGGGCTGCTGGGACCAGACCATAATGCCCCCATCTGGACGGGCAGGAATGGTAACGCATGGCAACATCAGCCACCTGTGAACAGAGACAGAGGGGGCGTGGTCAGAGACAGAGGGGGCGTGGTCAGAGACAGAGGGGGCGTGATCAGAGACAGGGGGGCGTGGTCAGGCACAGAGGGGGTGTGGTCAGAGACAGAGGGGGCGTGGTCAGACACAGAGGGGGCGTGGTCAGAGACAGAGGGGGTGTGGTCAGACACCGAGGGGGTGTGGTCAGACACAGAGGGGGTGTGGTCAGACACAGAGGGGGCGTGGTCAGAGACAGAGGGGGTGTGGTCAGAGATAGAGGGGGTGTGGTCAGACACCGAGGGGGTGTGGTCAGACACAGAGGGGGTGTGGTCAGACACAGAGGGGGTGTGGTCAGAGACAGAGGGGGTGTGGTCAGAGATAGAGGGGGTGTGGTCAGACACCGAGGGGGTGTGGTCAGACACAGAGGGGGTGTGGTCAGACACAGAGGGGGTGTGGTCAGACACAGAGGGGGTGTGGTCAGACACAGAGGGGGTGTGGTCAGACGCCAGGTGCTGTTGTTGTTGTTTCTGACCTGCATCAGGACGGGGTCAGGGTCGGCCTGCAAAGGATTGTGGGGCAGGAAGAGCAGAAGGGCGGGGCCTTTGGTCAGCTCCTGCTCCAGGAGGCGGGACTTAGCGGCTGGAGGCTGCAGCCATTGGAGGAGAGTCTCACGGTGCTGGAACACCCAACTGCAGATCCCCTCTGATGTGAACTGGAGCTGCTGAGGGAAGATCTGGAGGAGGAGGGGGGGGGGAGGGAGAGGAGGGGGGAGAGGGGAGAGGAGGAGATGAACTCAGGGTAGGAGGGTCGTCCTCTCAGGTACACTCTGATGACATCACTGATGACATCACTGACCAGGGAGGAGTTAAGGTGTCGGTGCAGGTAGACTGTCTGGTCCTCACTGACTGAGATGACGTCTGCAACCTGGCGACTCGTCACCACGCCAAAACGCACGGCTCCCCGGAAGTCTGGTGGAGGAGGGAGGGAAGGGGGAGGGGAGGGGGAGGGAGGGAGGGATGGGGGAGGGAGAAAGGGGAGGAGGGAGGAGGGAGGGAGGCTTACTGTACAGAACACACATCCACCTAGAAAAGTCAAGCTATTAGCAGAGAGCATGTAGCTGTTAGCATGTAGCCGTTAGCTTACCCCTCTTAAGAGCCTGCAGAGCAGAGGAGAGGTAGATGAGGTATCCTCGAGGCTGGGGAGAGGAGCTGAACTGGAAGAACCCCACAACCCCAGGCTAGGGGAGGGAGGGAGGGAGGGAGGGAGGGAGGGAGGGAGGGAGGGAGACATTTGAAGAAGATTCCTTCTAGTCCTGGTGTTTGTGCGTGTGTGTGTGTGTGTGTGTGTGTGTGTGTGTGTGTGTGAGCACTGGGCTGTACCTGATGGTGGGACAGGAAGTGGAGGAGAGTGGCACGTGAGGGGAGGTAGGTGAGGGGGGTGATGACCCGCAGGATGAAACTCTCTACATAGGAAGCCTTTAATGGACCTTTGTACTCTATAGGACCGAACCTAACACACACACACACACAGAGAATGTAGAGATGACAGGGTACACACACACAGCCCCTACCTCCTGTAGTACAGGTGGATCACAGGGTACACACACACACACACACAGCCCCTACCTCCTGTAGTACAGGTGGATCACAGGGTACACACACACACACACAGCCCCTACCTCCTGTAGTACAGGTGGATCACAGGGTACACACACACACACACACAGCCCCTACCTCCTGTAGTACAGGTGGATCACAGGGTAGTGATAGAACACCTTCTGCTTGCGACACTTCCCCTGACTCCACCAACAGTTCACAGCCAGGAACTGCACCTGCCGAGCCAGCCTCCACGCCACCTCCTGCACCTCCTGTCTGGCCGAGGAGGAGTGAGCGCACCAGGGAGCGTAGAAGAAGACCAGGGACACCTCCGCCAGGGCGCGGAGCCGCTCCACCTGGTCCAGCTGACCCAGGTACAGGTCCACTACAGGAGCCGCTGGAGAGAAGAACCTCTGGGGGGGCCGAGGGGGGGCCCACTACCTCCCTGGCTCGGCTGAGGGAGGGAGGGAGGGGGGGGGGTGAGAGATAAAGAGAGAGAGGGAGAGAGAGAGAGAAAGAGAGAGAGAGAGATAAAGAAAGAGAGGGAGAGAGAGAGACAGAGAGAGAGAGATAAAGACAGAGAGAGAGATAAAGAAAGAGAGGAGAGAGAGAGACAGAGAGAGAGACAGAGAGAGAGAGGACCTGAGTGTTACACTCTTATCTCCATCATCAGATAAAGTAGCCAGGCAACTTGATTGAACATTACTGAGCAGGTGAGCATCTCAGACACACTAACACTATCTCTCCCTGTGCACCAATCACAAAGACCCCCCCCAGAGATGACCTGTCCCTGTCCCCCCTGTCCCCCTGCCCCCCCCACCCCCTCACCTGCAGGTGAACTTGATCGCCAGGACCAGCAGGACACTCAGAACTAAAGCCCCGCAGAACAGCTGGGGTCTCCGGGCCATCAGAACCAGGAGCTGCCGGAGAGAGAGGCGGAGCCGCCGCAGCATCACACCACAGCGGGGGGACAGCGGGGGTCCTTCATGTTCTCCAGCGGGGAGAGGAGGAGGAACAGCGGGGTTCTGGATCCTCGCAGGGATCCTGGAGCCGCTGGAACTGAGAACACCAACTTGTCAAACACACGTAAGCTTAGAGAGCAGCTTCCGCAATGGGCGGGGTCTAAGGCGAGCTTTGTAACTGTGTGCGTCAACGTCATGGACCGTACGTGATGACGTCACGATTTCTCTCCTTCAAAATAAAAGACAGTAAAAGATCAACAGAAGTAGTGTTTTGGGTTGCAAGGGCAAAGCTCAAGCAGGAGCAGTTGTGGGATTTTTAAAGGGCACTGGTGTTTATTGCAGAATATAATTATTATTATTATTATTATTTATTTATTTTTGACAATAGATTGTGAGCCTTAAGTCGGATCCATACTCCGGAACAGTAGGTGGCGGTAATGCTCCTTTAAATGGTTGCCAACCGCCGTGAAACAAAAACAAGAAGAAGACGAAGATCAACAGAAGTGTTCTAGTGTTTGCAGCAGAGGTCACCGCCTGTGTTTCCTGAGGTACCAGCTCATGTTCCTGAACACACACACTTAAGGTACTAACACACACCGCTGCTTTATATAGATATTTAACATGAAATGGTGACGTCTTGTGTGTTTAAACCTTCACATCCTCAGCAGTTCCCAGATGAAGCTAAGCTAGTGGCTAGCCTGGCTAGTCAACAACATTCAACTGGAAAAGCAGTTATTATTTTACTAATAATATATTTTATATATCTATATATATAGGAATAATATTATTATAATACCACAGCGACCTTTCAAAGACTAAAGTTTGTTTCGAGCTACTTTAGTGATGATGCCAACTACAAATGTTGTTTTAGACCGATGAACCTACCGACCATCCTGCAGAAGGTCAAAGGTTAACTGCTAGTTAGGGTTTCTGAATGTTAGTCTGGAACTTTCAGAAGTCAGAACATCTGATATGGAGTCACATTATCTAGTTAAAGATAGTTCCAGTGTTTTAGTGTCATAGTTCACCTCTAAGTTGTTGTGTTTGGCAGGATAAGTTCCCCCCCCTCCTCGTGAAGGGCTCGAGGCACCTTGAGGATGATGTCGTACACGCGCCTGACCCCCGAGCACGTGCAGTTCACCAGCCCTGCTTTGTCTGGGGAGCAGAAGGAGGAGGAGGAGGTGATGGAGGAGGTGCTGCTCACAACTCTAACACTCTGATGCTTCATTCATTAATTCACCCCCTGTTTGTCATGCTAAAAGGTGTTTAACTAGAAATGGCTCTTGTCTTACTGTGTGTGTGGTGTGTGGTTTGTCTGTGTGTGTGTCTGTGTGTCTGTGTGTGTGTGTGTGTGCAGGAGGTTCTAGAAGAGCCTCTCCTCCCCAGAAAGCTCTCCTGCTCCTCCTCCACCGCCCTCCTCTCTCTGGGTGTCCTCCTCCTGCTCCTCAGCGCTGCCTGGCTCCTCTCCACCATCCTCTGGCTCCACTCACCCTCCGCTGGCCTTCCCCACCGGGGCCCCGCCACCTGCAGCCTCCCCAGGGAGAGCAGCCCCTGCTGGGGGAGCCTCCGTACCTGAGCCCCAGGCTTGCTCCGCTGTCCCGGAGGCCTGGAGGTTTGATTGCTACCCTGAGAGAGGAGTGGTGGTGACCAGGGAGATGTGTGAGGCTAGGAACTGCTGTTTCCTCTCCTCCTCCTCCTCCTCCTCCAGGAGCCAGGGGGTCCCCTGGTGCTTCTACCCCCCAGGTTTCCCCTCCTACCGGCTGGTGTCGCTGCAGGCGTCTCAGGGTGGCCAGACTGGGAGGGCTGGAGAGGGAGGTGAGGACGTACTATCCTGGAGACATCATGTCCTGCAGCTGGACATCAGACATGAGACAGAGACCAGACTGAGGGTCAGGGTGAGGGACGCCCTGCTCACACACACACACACACACACACAGACAAACACACAGACAGACACACAGACAGACACATGCACACACACACAGACACACACACTTCTAATGCTCCCTGTGCTCTGCTGACACCGCCCTGCTGCAGATCACAGACCCGTCTGATTTGCGGTACGAGGTGCCAATCACAGTCCCTGATGCTGGTGAGAAGGTAGGAAGTCCCGCCTACAGTGTGGAGCTGTCAGAGGAGCCGTTTGGCATCATAGTGAAGAGGACAGTGACAGGAGCTGTGCTGTGAGACACAACACAACAACACAACTCTGCACAACACAGCAACACAACCCTGCACAACACAGTCTAACCTCACACCTAATAACACAGGAAATAATATACCGTCTTCCTCTCTATCTCTCTCCCCCTCCTCTCTCCCCCTCCCCTCTCCCACTCTCTCTTCCCCTCGCCCTCCTCTCTCTCTCCCCCCCTCCTCTCTCTCCCCCCCTCCTCCCCTCCTCTCTCCTCCCCTCCTCCCCCCCCTCCTCTCTCCCCCCTCCTCTCTCTCCCCCCCTCCTCTCTCCCCCCCTCCTCTCTCTCCCCCCTTCCCCCCCCCCCTCTCTCCCCTCCTCTCTCTCTCCCCCCCTCCTCTCTCCTCTCTCCCCTCCTCTCTCTCTCCCCCCCTCCTCTCTCCTCTCTCCCCTCCTCTCTCTCTCCCCCCCTCCTCTCTCTCCCCCCCCTCCTCCCCCCCCTCTCTCCCCTCCTCTCTCTCTCCCCCCCTCCTCTCTCCTCCCCCCCTGCCTCTCTCCTCCCCCCAGCCTCAACACCTCAGTAGCTCCTCTGTTCTATGCTGATCAGTTCCTCCAGTTCTCCTCTCCTCTGGCCAGCTCCTATGTGTTTGGCTTGGGGGAGCATCGCTCCTCCTTCCTGCATGACGTCCACTGGAACACTCTCACCATGTGGGCCCGCGACGTCCCACCCACGGTAGGCTAGCATGCTAACTGCTACCATGATGATGGCTAGCATGCTAACTGCTACCATGATGACGGCTAGCATGCTAACTGCTACCATGATGATGGCTAGCATGCTAACTGCTACCATGATGATCGGCTAGCATGCTTACTGCTACCATGCTGATGGCTAGCATGCTAACTGCTACCATGATGATGGCTAGCATGCTAACTGCTAATTCTCTATAGTATTTAACATAGCTGAAGCTAACAGCTAAGTGCTGTTAACCGTCTTTGTGTGCAGGAGTTCACCAACCTGTATGGCGCCCATCCCTTCTACCTAGCCATGGAAGAGGGCGGGGCTTCCCATGGCTTCTTCCTGCTCAACAGCAACGCCATGGGTCTGTCCTTCTCCTAGCTCCTCCCCCTATCTCCTAGCCCTCCCCTATCTCCTAGCCCCTACCCCTACCCCTTAGCCACTCCTCCTCTATTCCCATGTATTCCTGTAGTCTGTCATGTGACCTGCTGTTAATGACGGTTGTTTTGATTGGCAGACGTGGTCCTCCAGCCCGCCCCTGCTGTAACCTGGCGCACCATTGGTGGGATCCTGGACTTCTACGTCTTCCTGGGTCCGGAGCCGAGCTCTGTGATTGGACAGTACCTGGAGGTTGTAGGTCAGTTGATTGGAGGAGCAGACAAAGATATGATATGATGTTACAAACTCCCATTTATTCTCTCTCTCTCTCTCTCTCTGATAGGCTACCCTGCCATGCCTGTGTACTGGGCGCTAGGTTACCATCTCTGTCGCTGGGGTTACGGCTCCAGCAACGCCACCTGGGACGTTGTCAAGAAAATGCGAAATTATGGGATACCTCAGGTAGGTCCAATGAGTGTGTGTGTGTGTGTGTGTGTGTGTGTGTGTGTGTACAGGACATCATGCTGCAGGCTACAGGGCTGGTCTAAGGTGTGTGTGTGTGTGTACAGGACATCATGCTGCAGGCTACAGGGCTGGTCTAAGGTGTGTGTGTGTGTGTACAGGACATCATGCTGCAGGCTACAGGCTGGTCTAAGGTGTGTGTGTGTGTGTGTGTGTAGTACATTATGCTGCAGGCTACAGGGCTGGTCTAAGGTGTGTGTGTGTGTGTGTGTGTGTGTGTGTGTACAGGACATCATGCTGCAGGCTACAGGGCTGGAAGGTGTGTGTGTGTGTGTGTGTGTAGTACATTATGCTGCAGGCTACAGGGCTGGTCTAAGGTGTGTGTGTGTGTGTGTGTGTGTACAGGACATCATGCTGCAGGCTACAGGGCTGGTCTAAGGTGTGTGTGTGTGTGTGTGTGTGTGTGTGTAGTACATTATGCTGCAGGCTACAGGGCTGGTCTAAGGTGTGTGTGTGTGTGTGTGTGTGTGTGTGTGTACAGGACATCATGCTGCAGGCTACAGGGCTGGTCTAAGGTGTGTGTGTGTGTGTGTGTGTTGTAGTACATTATGCTGCAGGCTACAGGGCTGGTCCTAAGGTGTTGTGTGTGTGTGTGTGTGTGTGTGTGTAGTACATTATGCTGCAGGCTACAGGGCTGGTCTAAGGTGTGTGTGTGTGTGTAGTACATTATGCTGCAGGCTACAGGGCTGGTCCTAAGGTGTGTGTGTGTGTGTGTGTGTGTGTGTGTGTGTGTGTGTGTGTGTGTGTGTGTGTGTGTGTGTGTGTGTGTGTGTGTGTGTGTGTGTGTGTGTGTGTGTGTGTGTGTGTGTGTGTGTGTGTGTGTGTGTGTGTGTGTGTGTGTGTGTGTGTGTGTGTGTGTGTGTGTGTGTGTGTGTGTGTGTGTGTGTGTGTGTGTGTGTGTGTGTGTGTGTGTGTGTGTGTGTGTGTGTGTGTGTGTGTGTGTGTGTGTGTGTGTGTGTGTGTGTGTGTGTGTGTACAGGACATCATGCTGCAGGCTACAGGGCTGGTCTAAGGTGTGTGTGTGTGTGTGTGTGTGTGTGTAGGACGCCCAGTGGAATGATATAGACTACATGGATGGTTTTCGGGATTTCACCTTTGACCCCACGACCCTTCTCCTCTCTGCCTGACATGGTGAAGGACCTGCATGCTCATAACCAGCACTACGGTCATGATCCTGGTGAGGGGGGGTTCACCTGGGGGGGGGGGGGGGGGGGGGGTGTCTGTGTGTGTGTAAACATGTACCTGAGGGTGTGTGTGTGTGAGCAGGATCCAGGCATCAGCAGCACCCAGCCTCCAGGCTCCTACAGTCCGTATGATGAAGGTCTGCAGAGAGGAGTCTTCATCAACCACTCTGACGGCTCCACACTCATCGGCAAGGTGAGCCGCACACATGCTCACACACACTCACACACCCACCTACACATTCACACACACACACACACACTCACCCCCCCTCTCTCTCTCAGGTGTGGCCAGGCCTGACTGCCTACCCTGATTTCTCTGATCAAGTGACTCATGAATGGTGGTATGATAACCTGAAGAGATACCATGATAAAGTCCCCTTCGACGGCCTGTGGATCGTAAGTCTGTCTGTCTGTCTGTGTGTGTGTGTGTGTCTGTCTGTGTGTGTGTGTGTCTGTCTGTCTGTCTGTCTGTCTGTGTGTGTGTGTGTGTGTGTGTGTCGTCTGTCTGTGTGTGTGTGTGTGTGTGTGTGTGTGTGTGTCTGTCTGTCTGTCTGTCTGTCTGTCTGTGTGTGTGTGTGTGTCTGTGATCCTTGTCTTGTGCTCCATGAGTCTGTCAGCAATTTTAGAATAGTTCCTCTTCCTGGTTTAGACTGCTGATGTCACTTCCTCCCTAGGACATGAATGAGCCCTCCAACTTCCTGGATGGTTCGACCAATGGCTGTCCTTCAAATGACCTGGAGGGGATGGAAACCCCAAACCGCCCCCTAAGAAGAGGGGACGCCCTAGAAAAGTCTTACCTGAGCCAGAGAAACCCAAAACCTCTTTGGAGGAGGGGGCCCCAATCATCTGCGAGGAGGAGGGGCCAGATGGAGTGAAGGAGGGGCCAGATGGAGTGAAGGAGGGGCCAGATGGAGTGAAGGAGGGGCCAGATGGAGTGGAGAGGGGCCAGATGGAGTGAAGGAGGGCCAGATGGAGTGAAGGAGGGGCCAGATGGAGTGGAGGAGGGGCCAGATGGAGTGGAGGAGGGGCAGATGGAGTGGAGGAGGGGCCAGATGGAGTGAAGGAGGGGCCAGATGGAGTGAAGGCAACAGAGGAGGAGAGGGACTCACTGGAGGTGACCTCCATGACCCCCATGACCCCTGCCCCCCTCTCCCCTCCTGGTGAGGACACTGCTTAACACTACACACTTAACACTACACACTTAACACTACACACTTAACACTACACACTGCTAAACACTACACACTTAACACTACACACTTAACACTACACACTTAACACTACACACTTAACACTACACACTGCTAAAATCTACACACTTAACACAGATGTTCTGCTTTATCTGTCCCTATCAGGTAAGGCCTCTCCCCCCTCCAAAGCCTCAGCCAATCAGGTTCCAGAAGCTGAGCCTCTGCCCAGCACGGAGGAGGGGCCTGCTCTCCCCTGTATGGACGAGAAAATGGGCGGGACCATGGAAACTGACCAACCACAAGACAGCATCACTTTCGTGGAGGACGACCCAAGACTGAAGGTGCCTGGAGGCTGTAACAGTGGGACCATTACACACACACACACACACACACACACACACACACACACACACACACACACAGATACACACAGATACACACACACACACACACAGATACACACACACACACACACACACACACACACACACAGATACACACAGATACACACACACACACACACACACACACACACACAGATACACACAGATACACACACACACACACACACACACACACACACACACACAGATACACACAGATACACACACACACACACACACACACACACACACACACACACACACACACACACACACACACAGATACACACAGATACACACACGCACACACACACACACACAGAGAGATACAGATACACACACACACACACACAGATACACACACGCACACAGATACACACACACACTCTCACACAAACACACACACAAATACACTTACACACACACAGATACACACACACTCTCTCACACACACTCACACATGACACACGATTCAACACACTGTAACACACAGCTGTCCCCTCCCCTCTGTTCTGTCATTGGCTCCCTCTCTCCTCCCCCTCGCCTGATTGGTCCCCAGCGCCTCAATACTCGTAAAGGAGTGTCGAGGAGAAATCTGACCTATCGCCTGCTGAGGAGGAAGAACATGATCATCGAATGCATCCGTAGCCTGCGTGTGGTCGAGGGGCTCGTCACGTAAGCACTTCCTGTTTCCTCACACCAAAGACTCATGGGATTTGGAGTTTGACATCCTGTGCTGGATTACAGTATCTCCCTAACTCTCTGTCTCTCTGCCTGTCTGTCTCTCTGCCTGTCTCTCTGCCTGTCTGTCTCTCTGCCTGTCTGTCTGTCTCTCTGCCTGTCTGTCTGTCTGTCTCTCTGCCTGTCTGTCTGTCTCTCTGCCTGTCTGCCTGTCTGTCTCTCTGCCTGCCTGTCTGTCTGTCTCTCTTCCTGCCTGTCTGTCTCTCTGCCTGCCTGCCTGTCTGTCTCTCTGCCTGCCTGTCTGTCTGTCTCTCTGCCTGCCTGTCTGTCTGTCTGTCTCTCTGCCTGCCTGTCTCTCTTCCTGCCTGTCTGTCTCTCTGCCTGCCTGTCTGTCTCTCTGCCTGCCTGTCTGTCTGTCTCTCTGCCTGCCTGTCTGTCTCTCTGCCTGCCTGTCTGTCTGTCTCTCTGCCTGCCTGTCTGTCTCTCTGCCTGTCTGCCTGTCTGTCTCTCTCCCTAACTCTCTGTCTCTCTGCCTGCCTGTCTGTCTCTCTGCCTGCCTGTCTGTCTGTCTCTCTGCCTGCCTGTCTGTCTGTCTCTCTGCCTGCCTGCCTGTCTGTCTGTCTCTCTGCCTGCCTGTCTGTCTGTCTCTCTGCCTGCCTGTCTGTCTGTCTGCCTGCCTGTCTGTCTCTCTGCCTGCCTGTCTGTCTGTCTCTCTGCCTGCCTGTCTGTCTGTCTCTCTGCCTGCCTGTCTGTCTCTCTGCCTGCCTGTCTGTCTGTCTCTCTGCCTGCCTGTCTGTCTCTCTGCCTGCCTGTCTGTCTGTCTCTCTGCCTGCCTGTCTGTCTGTCTCTCTGCCTGTCTGCCTGTCTGTCTCTCTGCCTGCCTGTCTGTCTGTCTCTCTCTGCCTGCCTGTCTGTCTGTCTCTCTGCCTGCCTGTCTGTTTGTCTCTCTGCCTGCCTGTCTGTCTGTCTTTCTGCCTGCCTGTCTGTCTGTCTCTCTGCCTGCCTGTCTGTCTCTCTGCCTGCCTGTCTGTCTCTCTGCCTGCCTGTCTGTCTGTCTCTCTTCCTGCCTGTCTGTCTGTCTCTCTGCCTGCCTGTCTGTCTCTCTGCCTGCCTGTCTGTTTGTCTCCCTGCCTGTCTGTCTCTCTTCCTGCCTGTCTGTCTCTCTGCCTGCCTGTCTGTCTGTCTGCCTGCCTGTCTGTCTCTCTGCCTGCCTGTCTGTCTGTCTCTCTGCCTGCCTGTCTGTCTGTCTCTCTGCCTGCCTGTCTGTCTCTCTGCCTGCCTGTCTGTCTGTCTCTCTGCCTGCCTGTCTGTCTCTCTGCCTGCCTGTCTGTCTGTCTCTCTGCCTGCCTGTCTGTCTGTCTCTCTGCCTGTCTGCCTGTCTGTCTCTCTGCCTGCCTGTCTGTCTGTCTCTCTGCCTGCCTGTCTGTCTGTCTCTCTGCCTGCCTGTCTGTTTGTCTCTCTGCCTGCCTGTCTGTCTGTCTTTCTGCCTGCCTGTCTGTCTGTCTCTCTGCCTGCCTGTCTGTCTCTCTGCCTGCCTGTCTGTCTCTCTGCCTGCCTGTCTGTCTCTCTTCCTGCCTGTCTGTCTGTCTCTCTGCCTGCCTGTCTGTCTCTCTGCCTGCCTGTCTGTTTGTCTCCCTGCCTGTCTGTCTCTCTTCCTGCCTGTCTGTCTCTCTGCCTGCCTGTCTGTCTCTCTGCCTGCTGTCTGTCTCTCTGCCTGCTGCCTGTCTGTCTCTCTGCCTGCCTGTCTGTCTGTCTCTCTTCCTGCCTGTCTGTCTGTCTCTCTGCCTGCCTGTCTGTCTGTCTCTCTGCCTGCCTGTCTGTCTGTCTCTCTTCCTGTCTGTCTGTCTCTCTTCCTGCCTGTCTGTCTGTCTCTCTGCCTGCCTGCCTGTCTGTGTCTCTTCCTGCCTGCCTGTCTCCCCTCCCCCCCCCTCCCTCCCTCCCTCCCCAGGCTGAAGAAGATGATCAGGGAGGCAGAGCAGGTGGAGGGTCTGGCCCACCGCTGCTGTAAGAAGTCCATCCTGCGTCTGGTGCACAGCCTGAGCAGAGAGGGCATGCTGAAGATGTTCACCACCACTGTGATCCAGGATGGCCTCAGCAAGAAGGTGCAGGACAGGGGGGGCACAGGGGGGGACACACAGGGGGGGGGGACAGGGGGGACACAGGGGGGGACACACAGGGGGGGGGGCAGGGGGGACACACAGGGGGGGACTCACAGGGGGGACACACAGGGGGGGGGACACACAGGGGGGACACACAGGGGGGACACAGGGGGGACACAGGGGGGACACACAGGGGGGGGACACACAGGGGGGACACACAGGGGGACACAGGGGGGACACACAGGGGGGGACAAAACAGGGGGGACACAGGGGGGACACACAGGGGGGACACACAGGGGGGACACACAGGGGGGACACAGGGGACACACAGGGGACACACACAGGGGGGGACACACAGGGGGGACACACAGGGGGGGACACACAGGGGGACACAGGGGGGACACACAGGGGGGGACACACAGGGGGACTCACAGGTAAAACAGCTACATTGCCAGGCAGGCATTAAGTACTGTTTGCTCTCCTCAGGTGGATTTGATCGTCCATCCGTCCATCTGTCAGACTGACCCTATAGTGAAGAGTGCCATCGAGCAGGTGCACTTCAGACTGTCCAGCTCCTACACTGCTGCCCGGTAGGAGGGGGGAGGGGGGGGGGGGGGAGGGGGGAGGGAGGGAGGAGGGGGGAGGGGGGAGGGGGGAGGGGGGGAGGGAGGGAGGGAGGGAGAAAGCAGGATAGATTTAAATTATTTTCTGTTTTCGTTCCCCTCTCTCCTTTCCTTCTTTCCTTCCCTCCTTTCCTTCCCTCCTTTCCTTCACTCTTTCAGGGCTCAGGCGGAGGAGGGGGGGAGGGGGGGGGAGCGAGGGAGCGAGGAGGAGGGAAGGAAGGAGCGAGGGAGCGAGAAGCTGTACAAAGGAAAAAGATCAAAGAAGTCACAGAAGAGTGAAGAAGAGATGGAAAAACTACAAACCCACTACTGGTACACACTGTGTGTGTGTGTGTGTGTGTGTTGAGTTAAATGCCTCCTTAGTGGAAGACAATATCATCACAAACTACTAATCTCTTTCTTTCTCCCTTCTCCCCCTCCTCCCTCTCCCCCCCCCCTCCCTCCCTCCCTCCCTCCCTCCCTCCCTCCCTCCCTCCCTCCCTCCCTCCTCCCTCCCTCCCTCCCTCCCCCCCTCCCCCCCTCTCCCCCCCCTAGTTAAGGGCCTCAGTAAGTGTTTAGGTTACCAGCCTAAGATGCATCGTCTGCGCTGGTTCACACCTTCCTGTGGTACATCATCTATGGACACCCCCTCCGCGAGGCTGGCCCCGCCCACACGCCCGCCAGTCAGCCTGCTGGCCCCGCCCACACGCCTGCCAGTCCCCCTGCTGGCCCCGCCCACACACCCACCAGTCAGTCTGCTGGCCCCGCCCAACACGCCCGCCAGTCAGTCTGCTGGCCCCGCCCACATGCCCACCAGTCCTCCTGCTGGCCCCGCCCACATGCCCCCCAGTCCTCCTGCTGGCCCCGCCCACATGCCCCCCAGTCCCCCTGCTGGCCCCGCCCACACACCCACCAGTCAGTCTGCTGGCCCCGACCACATGCCCCCCAGTCCCCCTGCTGGCCCCGCCCACATGCCCCCCAGTCCCCCTGCTGGCCCCCGCCCACATGCCCCCCAGTCCTCCTGCTGGCCCCACCCACATGCCCACAAGTCCTCCTGCTGGCCCCGCCCACATGCCCCCCAGTCCCTCTGCTGGCCCCGCCCACCCCCTGCCGGTCACGCAGCCTGCCCCCGCCTGCCAGCAGGAAGTGAGGTCATCTGTGAAGAAGGAAGGGGTGGAAGTGCTGGACTTGGACTTGGACCCTCATGTGAAAGGTGAGAGGTCATGCAGTGAGAGGTCATGCAGTGAGAGGTCATGCAGTGAGAGGTCATGCAGTGGCCATGTGGTCAGTGGATACAGTGAGTGTGTGTCATGTCCCTCCAGTGTACAGTGAGTGGATACAGTGAGTGTGTGTCATGTCCCTCCAGTGTACAGTGAATGTATACAGTGAGTGTGTATCATGTCCCTCCAGTGTACAGTGAGTGTATACAGTGAGTGTGTATCATGTCCCTCCAGTGTACAGCGAGTGTGTGTACAGTGAGTGTGTGTCATGTCCCTCCAGTGTACAGTGAGTGTGTGTACAGTGAGTGTGTATCATGTCCCTCCAGTGTACAGTGAGTGTGTGTACAGTGAGTGTGTGTCATGTCCCTCCAGTGTACAGTGAGTGTGTGTACAGTGAGTGTGTGTCATGTCCCTCCAGTGTACAGTGAGTGTGTGTCATGTCCCTCCAGTGTACAGTGAGTGTGTGTACAGTAAGTGTGTGTCATGTCCCTCCAGTGTACAGTGAGTGTGTACAGTGAGTGTGTGTCATGTCCCTCCAGTGTACAGTGAGTGTGTACAGTGAGTGTGTATCATGTCCCTCCAGTGTACAGTGAGTGTGTACAGTGAGTGTGTGTCATGTCCCTCCAGTGTACAGTGAGTGTGTACAGTGAGTGTGTGTACAGTGAGTGTGTGTCATGTCCCTCCAGTGTACAGTGAGTGTATACAGTGAGTGTGTGTCATGTCCCTCCAGTGTACAGTGAGTGTGTGTCATGTCCCTCCAGTGTACAGTGAGTGTATACAGTGAGTGTGTGTCATGTCCCTCCAGTGTACAGTGAGTGTGTGTCATGTCCCTCCAGTGTACAGTGAGTGTATACAGTGAGTGTGTGTCATGTCCCTCCAGTGTACAGTGAGGAGATGTCCTGGAGGAGGTTTGTTCCTCCTGCTCCTCTCCATCAGGAGTTTGGTCCAGGCTGGGCTCTGTCCTCAGACGCTCTGCTCTGCCTGCCACTGTCCATCTTCATCCAGATCATCCAGATCAACTACACGGTACCGGGGGGGGGGGGGGGGGGGGGGGGGGGCGTGACCTGTGTGTGCACTACAGGTGTGTGTTTATGTGTATTACAGGTGTGTGTTTGTGTGTATTTTACATGTGTGTGCATTATGTGTGTGTGTCCAGATCGAAGGCTTGGACACCTTCCTGAATGACCCAGAGAAGCAGCATTACCTCATCAGGTTCCTGCCTCTGAGGATGCAGAGACAACTGCTGTACAAACGGTACACACACACACACAGACAGACACACACACACACACACACACAGACAGACACACACAGACACAGACAGACACACAGACACACTTGACCAGGTGTGTGTTGTGTGTATGTGGTGTGTGTGTGTTGCAGGAAGTACATCTTCACCTTCCATGAGAGCATGCAGAGGCTGGTTTTCATGGGGCTGCTGCAGTTCGGCCCAACAGAGAAGTTCCAGGACAAGGACCAGGTATACACACCTGTCTGTCTGCTCTGGACACCTGTCTGTCTGCTCTGGACACCTGTCTGTCTGCTCTGGACACCTGTCTGTCTGCTGTGGACACCTGTCTGTCTGCTCTGGACACCTGTCTGTCTGTCTGCTCTGGACACCTGTCTGTCACGCTGGACACCTGTCTGTCTCCTCTGGACACCTGTCTGTCTGCTGTGGACACCTGTCTGTCTGTCTGTCTGCTCTGGACACCTGTCTGTCTGCTCTGGACACCTGTCTGTCTGTCTGCTCTGGACACCTGTCTGTCTGTCTGCTCTGGACACCTGTCTGTCTGTCTGCTCCGGACACCTGTCTGTCTGCTCCGGACACCTGTCTGTCTGCTGTGGACACCTGTCTGTCTGTCTGCTCTGGACACCTGTCTGTCTGTCTGCTGTGGACACCTGTATGTCTGCTGTGGACACCTGTATGTCTGCTGTGGACACCTGTCTGTCTGTCTGCTCTGGACACCTGTCTGTCTGTCTGCTGTGGACACCTGTCTGTCTGCTCTGGACACCTGTCTGTCTGTCTGCTCTGGACACCTGTCTGTCTGCTCAGGACACCTGTCTGTCTGTCTGCTGTGGACACCTGTCTGTCTGCTCTGGACACCTGTCTGTCTGTCTGCTGTGGACACCTGTATGTCTGCTGTGGACACCTGTCTGTCTGTCTGCTCTGGACACCTGTCTGTCTGTCTGCTGTGGACACCTGTCTGTCTGTCTGCTGTGGACACCTGTCTGTCTGTCTGCTGTGGACGCCTGTCTGTCTGTCTGCTGTGGACACCTGTCTGTCTGTCTGCTGTGGACACCTGTCTGTGGACCAGGTAGACACCCCTCCACCTGTCTGTCTGTCCTCTCCAGTTGTTTGTGTACCTGAAGCGTAACGCTGTCATCGTTGACACCACCTCCTGCGAGCCGCACTATTCGCTGGCCAGCCCGTCGCCAGGGCGACCGTTTGAGAGGCGGAGCTACTGTTTCCTGACAGCCGACGATGTCGACAACTATTGGTTTGACCTGCTGTGTGTCTGCCTGAACACTCCACTAGGTACACACACACACACACACACTCTGCTAGGTACACACACACACACACACACTCTGCTAGGTACACACACACACACACACACTCCACTAGGTACACACACACACACACACACACACACTCCACTAGGTACACACACACACACACACACACACACACACTCTGCTAGGTACACACACACACACACTCCACTAGGTACACACACACACACACACACACACACACACACTCTGCTAGGTACACACACACACACACACACACACACACTCCACTAGGTACACACACACACACACACACACACACTCTGCTAGGTACACACACACACACACACACACTCCACTAGGTACACACACACACACACACACACACACACAAACACACTCTGCTAGGTACACACACACACTCTGCTAGGTACACACACACACACACACTCTGCTAGGTACACACACACACACACACACACACACACACAGGTACTCAGGAGTCAGTTGTCTTCTCCTGTAGGTGGGGTTCTGTGTGTTCACCTCCGGTGTGTGTGTGGTGTGTGTGTGGTGTGTGTGGTGTGTGTGTGGTGTGTGTGGTGTGTGTGGTGTGTGTGGTGTGTGGTGTGTGTGGTGTGTGTGGTGTGTGTGTGGTGTGTGGTGTGTGTGGTGTGTGTGTGGTGTGTGGTGTGTGTGGTGTGTGTGTGGTGTGTGGTGTGTGCGGTGTGTGTGTGGTGTGTGTGGTGTGTGTGGTGTGTGTGGTGTGTGTGTGGTGTGTGTGGTGTGTGGTGTGTGTGGTGTGTGTGGTGTGTGTGTGGTGTGTGTGGTGTGTGTGTGGTGTGTGGTGTGTGTGGTGTGTGTGGTGTGTGTGTGGTGTGTGGTGTGTGTGTGGTGTGTGTGGTGTGTGTGTGGTGTGTGGTGTGTGTGGTGTGTGTGTGGTGTGTGGTGTGTGTGGTGTGTGTGGTGTGTGTGTGGTGTGTGGTGTGTGTGTGGTGTGTGTGGTGTGTGTGGTGTGTGTGGTGTGTGTGGTGTGTGTGTGGTGTGTGTGGTGTGTGTGGTGTGTGTGGTGTGTTTCAGGTGTCATTCGACAACCACGTGGATCCAAGAGCTGTCAGGGGGAGGAGCCAGCTGTTACCATGGACACCACGGAACCGGTCACGGAGTGTCTGACACCAAGACGCAGCGAGTACCGGAAACTGCAACACACACTTAGGTACACACACACACACCAGTCATACACACTCAGGCACACACACACACCTGTCGTACACACACACACACAGTGTGACCTGCAGTGTGTTTCCCTGTGTGTGTGCAGAGGCACCAGAGAGGTGTGTGAGGAGGCTGTGATCCCGGGGGATGGGAGGGGGGCCGGGGGGCTGGATTCTGACTTCTACAGTCACCTGAAACGAAACTGGATCTGGACCAGCCAGCTGCTCAACAAGAAGAAGGTACACACACACTGTACACACACACCGTACACACACACACACCGTACACACACACACACCACAAACACGCACACATTGTACACACACACACCGTACACACACACACTACACACACACCATACACACACACACCATACAAAATGTTTTCTTCAGTTTCCCTCACTTAACTGTGTGTGTGTGTGTGATGTGTGTGTGTGTGTGTGTGTGATAGACCAACTCCTCTGAGATCAACAGCATCAGACTGAAGAATCTCCTCAACAAACAGTCTTTCAGCTGGGCAGCAAGAGCTGGTCAGTTACTGTGTCTGTGGAACTGTGTCTGTGGATCTGTGTCTGTAGATCTGTGGAACTGTGTCTGTGGATCTGTGTCTGTGGATCTGTGTCTGTGGAACTGTGTCTGTGGATCTGTGTCTGTGGATCTGTGTCTGTGGAACTGTGTCTGTGGATCTGTGTCTGTGTCTGTGGAACTGTGTCTGTGTCTGTGGATCTGTGTCTGTGGATCTGTGTCTGTAGATCTGTGTCTGTGGATCTGTGTCTGTGTCTGTGGAACTGTGTCTGTGGATCTGTGTCTGTGGAACTGTGTCTGTGGATCTGTGCCTGTGGATTTGTGTCTGTGTCTGTGGAACTGTGTCTGTGGATCTGTGTCTGTGGAACTGTGTCTGTGTCTGTGGATCTGTGTCTGTGGATCTGTGTCTGTGGATCTGTGTCTGTGGATCTGTGTCTGTGGATCTGCGTCTGTGGAACTGTGTCTGTGGATCTGTGTCTGTGGATCTGTGTCTGTGTCTGTGGAACTGTGTCTGTGGATCTGTGTCTCTGGATCTGTGTCTGTGTCTGTGGAACTGTGTCTGTGTCTGTGGAACTGTGTCTGTGGATCTGTGTCTGTGGATCTGTGTCTGTGGAACTGTGTCTGTGGAACTGTGTCTGTGGATCTGTGTCTGTGGAACTGTGTCTGGATCTGTGTCTGTGGATCTGTGTCTGTGGAACTGTGTCCGTGGAACTGTGTCTGTGGATCTGTGTCTGTGGAACTGTGTCCGTGGAACTGTGTCTGTGGATCTGTGTCTGTGTGTTTCTGTGGTTGGGTTTGTATTCATGTGTCTGTGATGCGTGTGTGTTCCAGGTTCCACCTTCCCAGGCTGTCTGTCCAATAAGCAGGGCTTTATGTCCCTATTGGAGGAGAAGGTGACCGTTACCATGGAGCCAGCCAGTAGGAACCAGCAGGTGAGAGGCGGGAGGAAGAGGGAGCGGAAACGACCAATCAGAAAACAGATTGCCAAGGTCCCGGCCAAGATTAAGAAAGGTGTGTTTGATTGACAGCCAAACCCACCAATCAGGTGTGATAGTGTGACTTGTACATGGATTATATTATATGTATGTGTGTGTGTGTGTGTGTGTGTGTGTGTGTGTGTGTGTGTGTGTGTGTGTGTGTGTGTGGTGTGTGTGTGTGTGTGTGTGTGTGGTGTGTGTGTGTGTGGTGTGTGTGGTGTGTGTGGTGTGTGTGTGTGTGTGTGTGTGGTGTGTGTGTGTGTGTGTGTGTGGTGTGTGTGGTGTGTGTGTGTGTGTGGTGTGTGTGTGTGTGTGTGTGTGTGGTGTGTGTGTGTGTGTGGTGTGTGTGTGTGGTATGTGTGGTGTGTGGGTGTGTGGTGTGTGTGGTGTGTGGTGTGTGTGTGTGTGTGGTGTGTGTGGTGTGTGTGTGTGGTGTGTGTGTGTGTGTAGCAGTGGCCCACAGGCCCTGTCATGATGAAGCAGATCACAGAGCTCTGAAGAGGATGACCAGACGCAGGGTGGGATGGACACACAGAGAGGACAGCTTCATCATGCTGTGTAGTGTAGCATCCAGGCTGCTCAACAGACAGGTGCACACACACCACACACACCACACACCACACACACCACACACCACACACACACCACACACCACACACACACCACACACACACTACACACACACCACACACCACACACACCACACACCACACACCACACACACCACACGCACACACACACACACCACACACACACACACACAGACATACCTCACACACACACACACCTGGTCCATTCAGAGCCTGTATCGTACTGACAGTGTGTGTGTGTGTGTGTGTGTAGTTGCGGAGGCCCTTCGTCCCTTACTGTGAGGTCAGAGATCTGCTGCATGCGGAGGTGAACGAGTCTCTGGATAAAACCTCTCTAGCCATCGGCCGCCGTGCACGATACATCATGAAGAACCCTCACACACACCTGAACTACAGGTACACACACACACCTGAACTACAGGTACACACACACACCTGAACTACAGGTACACACACACACCTGAACTACAGGTACACACACACACACACCTGAACTACAGGTACACACACACACCTGAACTACAGGTACACACACACACCTGAACTACAGGTACACACACACACACACCTGAACTACAGGTACACACACACACACACCTGAACTACAGGTACACACACACACCTGAACTACAGGTACACACACACACCTGAACTACAGGTACACACACACACACCTGAACTACAGGTACACACACACACACCTGAACTACAGGTACACACACACACACCTGAACTACAGGTACACACACACACACACCTGAACTACAGGTACACACACACACCTGAACTACAGGTACACACACATACACCTGAACTACAGGTACACACACACACACCTGAACTACAGGTACACACACACACCTGAACTACAGGTACACACACACACCTGAACTACAGGTACACACACACACACACCTGAACTACAGGTACACACACACACCTGAACTACAGGTACACACACACACCTGAACTACACACACACACACACCTGAACTACAGGTACACACACACACCTGAACTACAGGTACACACACACACCTGAACTACAGGTACACACACACCTGAACTACAGGTACACACACACACCTGAACTACAGGTACACACACACACACCTGAACTACAGGTACACACACACACACACCTGAACTACAGGTACACACACACACCTGAACTACAGGTACACACACATACACCTGAACTACAGGTACACACACACACACCTGAACTACAGGTACACACACACACCTGAACTACAGGTACACACACACACACACACACACCTGAACTATAGGTACACACACACACACACACCTGAACTACAGGTACACACACACACACACCTGAACTACAGGTACACACACATACACACACACACCTGAACTACAGGTACACACACACACCTGAACTACAGGTACACACACACACACACCTGAACTACAGGTACACACACACACACACCTGAACTACAGGTACACACACACACCTGAACTACAGGTACACACACACACCTGAACTACAGGTACACACACACACCTGAACTACAGGTACACACACACACCTGAACTACAGGTACACACACACCTGAACTACAGGTACACACACACACACCTGAACTACAGGTACACACACACACACCTGAACTACAGGTACACACACACACACACCTGAACTACAGGTACACACACACACCTGAACTACAGGTACACACACATACACCTGAACTACAGGTACACACACACACACCTGAACTACAGGTACACACACACACCTGAACTACAGGTACACACACACACCTGAACTACAGGTACACACACACACCTGAACTACAGGTACACACACACACACACCTGAACTACAGGTACACACACACACCTGAACTACAGGTACACACACACACCTGAACTACAGGTACACACACACCTGAACTACAGGTACACACACACACACACCTGAACTACAGGTACACACACACACACACCTGAACTACAGGTACACACACACACCTGAACTACAGGTACACACACACACCTGAACTACAGGTACACACACACACCTGAACTACAGGTACACACACACACACCTGAACTACAGGTACACACACACACCTGAACTACAGGTACACACACACACACACCTGAACTACAGGTACACACACACACCTGAACTACAGGTACACACACACACCTGAACTACAGGTACACACACACACACACCTGAACTACAGGTACACACACACACACACCTGAACTACAGGTACACACACACACACACCTGAACTACAGGTACACACACACACCTGAACTACAGGTACACACACACACCTGAACTACAGGTACACACACACACCTGAACTACAGGTACACACACATACACCTGAACTACAGGTACACACACACACACCTGAACTACAGGTACACACACACACCTGAACTACAGGTACACACACACACACACACCTGAACTATAGGTACACACACACACACACACCTGAACTACAGGTACACACACACACACACACACCTGAACTACAGGTACACACACATACACACACACACCTGAACTACAGGTACACACACACACCTGAACTACAGGTACACACACACACACACCTGAACTACAGGTACACACACACACACCTGAACTACAGGTACACACACACACACACACACCTGAACTACAGGTACACACACACACACACCTGAACTACAGGTACACACACACACCTGAACTACAGGTACACACACACACACACCTGAACTATAGGTACACACACACACACACCTGAACTACAGGTACACACACATACACACACACACCTGAACTACAGGTACACACACACCTGAACTACAGGTACACACACACACACACACACCTGAACTACAGGTACACACACATACACACACACACCTGAACTACAGGTACACACACACCTGAACTACAGGCACACACACACACACACACACACACACACACACCTGAACTACAGGTACACACACATACACACACACACACCTGAACTACAGGTACACAAAACTACCACAGTCTCCCTGTAATGTGTGTGTATGTGTCTCTGTGTGTGTGTGTGTGTGTGTGTTTGTGTGTGTGTGTGTGTGTAGGATCTGTCTAGCGGAGGTGTCTCAGGACAGGAGTCTGATGGCCACATTAGACAAGATGATGCCCAGCAACCCTAATGATGCCACGGTACGAGTGTGTGTGTGAGGGTGTGTGTGTGTGAGGGTGTGTGTGTGTGTGGTACACACAGTACGACCTGGACCGTTAAATTACAGCTCAGTGTCTTCGTCCAACTCTAGTGGTGAATCCATCTGTGTGTGTGTGTGTCTGTGTGTGTGTGTCTGTGTGTGTGTGTTCCAGGAGTGTGCTCATGCCTTCAGACAGCTGGTGGCGTTGCTGAGGCAGAAGTTCAGCTCTGCGGCCGTAACTCACACACACACACACACCATCCCTGACTCCAAACAGGCGCTCTTCTCAAGGTACACACACACACACACACACAGGCTGTCCTCTCAGCATGTACTCTGCATGTGCTCTCAGTAAACTGTGTGACTGTGTTGAAGGTTCAAGGTGCTGATCATAGACCAGGGCAAGGAGAAGGTCCTTAGAGACAACCTCAACTGGTGAGACACACACACACACACACACACACCCCAGATGCTGGCCAGAACCTGACCTGCTTGTGTGTGTGTGTGTGTGTGTGTGTCAGTGTTGAGGATATTCACTCTCTGGTGCTGAACAACCTGATCCAGAGCACACTGGTGATGTCTAACAGCCAGATGAAGACCTGCAGGTCCTTCCAGGTACACACACACACACACACTCTCTCACACACACATACACACACACACACACACTCTCTCTCACATACACACACACACATTCAACACACACACACTCACACACGCACTCACTCACCCCCCCCCCCCCCCAGGCCTTCCACCTGTACAGCAGGTACTCTCAGGAGATCCTGTGTCAGGTGTTCCTGAGCTGCAGGAGGAGCGGCCTGGTGAACCGCAGGAGGGTGGGCCAGCAGGGGGGGCCCAAGAAGAGGAGGGCCCTTCCCATCCTGCCCATGTCCTACCAGCTGTCCCAGACATACTACAGGTCAGTAAGGGGAACCTGGGTTCTGAAGGGTTCTCAGGTGTTCTCCGGTGTTCCTGGGTTCTAAGGTGTTCTAAAGTGTTCCTGGGTTCTCAGGTGTTCTCAGGTGTTCCTGGGTTCTCAGGTATTCCTGGGTTCTCAGGTGTTCTCAGGTGTTCTCAGGTGTTCCTGGGTTCTCAGTGTTCCTGGGTTCTCAGGTGTTCTCAGGTGTTCCTGGGTTCTCAGTGTTCCTGGGTTCTCAGGTGTTCCTGGGTTCTCAGGTGTTCTCAGGTGTTCCTGGGTTCTCAGGTGTTCTCAGGTGTTCCTGGGTTCTCAGTGTTCCTGGGTTCTCAGGTGTTCCTGGGTTCTCAGTGTTCCTGGGTTCTCAGGTGTTCTCAGGTGTTCCTGGGTTCTCAGGTGTTCTCAGGTGTTCCTGGGTTCTCAGTGTTCCTGGGTTCTCAGGTGTTCCTGGGTTCTCAGGTGTTCTCAGGTGTTCCTGGGTTCTCAGGTGTTCTCAGGTGTTCCTGGGTTCTCAGTGTTCCTGGGTTCTCTGGTGTTCCTGGGTTCTCAGTGTTCCTGGGTTCTCAGGTGTTCCTGGGTTCTCAGGTGTTCTCAGGTGTTCCTGGGTTCTCAGTGTTCCTGGGTTCTCTGGTGTTCCTGGGTTCTCAGTGTTCCTGGGTTCTCAGGTGTTCTCAGGTGTTCCTGGGTTCTCAGTGTTCCTGGGTTCTCAGGTGTTCCTGGGTTCTCAGTGTTCCTGGGTTCTCAGGTGTTCTCAGGTGTTCCTGGGTTCTCAGGTGTTCCTGGGTTCTCAGTGTTCCTGGGTTCTCAGGTGTTCTCAGGTGTTCCTGGGTTCTCAGGTGTTCTCAGGTGTTCCTGGGTTCTAAGGTGTTCCTGGGTTCTCAGGTGTTCTCAGGTGTTCCTGGGTTCTCAGTGTTCCTGGGTTCTCAGGTGTTCCTGGGTTCTCAGTGTTCCTGGGTTCTCAGGTGTTCTCAGGTGTTCCTGGGTTCTCAGTGTTCCTGGGTTCTCTGGTGTTCCTGGGTTCTCAGTGTTCCTGGGTTCTCAGGTGTTCTCAGGTGTTCCTGGGTTCTCAGTGTTCCTGGGTTCTCAGGTGTTCCTGGGTTCTCAGTGTTCCTGGGTTCTCAGGTGTTCTCAGGTGTTCCTGGGTTCTCAGGTGTTCCTGGGTTCTCAGTGTTCCTGGGTTCTCAGGTGTTCTCAGGTGTTCCTGGGTTCTCAGGTGTTCTCAGGTGTTCCTGGGTTCTAAGGTGTTCCTGGGTTCTTCTGTGCAGGTGCTTCACCTGGCGTTTTCCAGCTGCACTCTGCAGGGAGACCTTCAACTTCCTGGAAACCCTCCGAGACAACAAGACCACCGACCACCGACCAATCACAGCCTTCTACAACCTGACAGGGGACAGGGGGGGTGGAGAGAATGTGGAGGGAGAGGAGAGGAGGGAGGGAGGGGAGGAGACCAGGGAGGGAGAGAAGGAGAAGAGGGAGGGAGAGGAGGAGAAGAGGGAGGGAGAGGAGGAGAGGATGGAGGTAGAGGAGGAGAAGAGGGAGGGAGAGGAGGAGAGGATGGAGGTAGAGGAGGAGAAGAGGGAGACAGAGGAGGAGAAGAGGGAGGGAGACAGAGACAAGGGAGGGACTGAGAGAACCGCTGAAGTGAAGAGAGGAGCAGGAGGAGGATCAGGAGGAGGATCAGGAGGAGGAGCAGGAGGAGGAGCAGGAGGAGATGAAAACACGCACCCAGAGAACACAGAAGAAACACCAGAAGGACCCAACGACCCAGAGAGCTCCAGAGATGAGCCCCCTCCCCAGCCCTCCCTGCCCCAGACAGAGCTGCCTGTGCTGGGTGCGGCTCCTGACGCTGGCCCCCAGGAGTCCCTGGAGCCTGTGGATGAGGAGGGCATGCTGCTGTTCCCTGTGGCCGCCCCAGGGGGCGCTGTGCTGACCTGCCTCAGCCTCATGACTCTGGGCATGCTCAGTGTGACTGTGGGCATTCCCAAACACATCACAGTGGTCGACTCCAGTCTGCTGGACACAGATTCAGTGAAGAGGAGGTAGGGAGCACACACACTCTCACATACACACACACTCTCACACACACCCACACTCACACACACACTCACACACACACACTCACACTCCTCCCCCTCCTCCTCACCTCTCCTCCCCCTCCTCTGCAGCATGGCAGCGCTGGAGGAAGATGATGAAGAGGAGGGTGATGGTGTGGGGCGGGGGCGTGGCTCCCAGTCTGAGCGTGCTCAGTGTCGTCCCAGCACCCACACAGACCTGCTGTTGCTACGGGGATGCTGGCCCACAGGAAGTATCAACCTGAGGCAGCTGAGCAACAACGACTGTGTGGTGGTGCAAAGCTGCACCCTGGGATTGAAGCTACGCTGCCAACCTGCACACTCACTGTTCACACCAGGTACACACACACACACTCACTGTTCACACCAGGTACACTCACACACACTCACTGTTCACACCAGGTACACACACACACACTCACTGTTCACACCAGGTACACTCACACACACTCACTGTTCACACCAGGTACACTCACACACACTCACTGTTCACACCAGGTACACTCACACACACTCACTGTTCACACCAGGTACACTCACACACACTCACTGTTCACACCAGGTACACTCACACACACTCACTGTTCACACCAGGTACACTCACACACACTCACTGTTCACACCAGGTACACTCACACACACTCACTGTTCACACCAGGTACACTCACACACACTCACTGTTCACACCAGGTACACTCACACACACTCACTGTTCACACCAGGTACACTCACACACACTCACTGTTCACACCAGGTACACTCACACACACTCACTGTTCACACCAGGTACACTCACACACACTCACTGTTCACACCAGGTACACACACACACACTCACTGTTCACACCAGGTACACTCACACACACTCACTGTTCACACCAGGTACACTCACACACACTCACTGTTCACACCAGGTACACTCACACACACTCACTGTTCACACCAGGTACACTCACACACACTCACTGTTCACACCAGGTACACACACACACACTCACTGTTCACACCAGGTACACTCACACACACTCACTGTTCACACCAGGTACACTCACACACACTCACTGTTCACACCAGGTACACTCACACACACTCACTGTTCACACCAGGTACACACACACACACACACACACACACACACACACCAGGTACACTCACACACACTCACTGTTCACACCAGGTACACTCACACACACACACACACACACACCAGGTACACACACACTCACTGTTCACACCAGGTACACTCACACACACACACACACACACACCAGGTACACACACACTCACTGTTCACACCAGGTACACACACACACACACACACACACACACACTGTTCACACCAGGTACACACACACACACCAGGTACACACACACACTCACTGTTCACACCAGGTACACACACACTCACTGTTCACACCAGGTACACACACACACACACACACACTGTTCACACCAGGTACACACACACACACACCAGGTACACACACACTCACTGTTCACACCAGGTACACACACACACACACACACACTGTTCACACCAGGTACACACACACCAGGTACACACACACACACACACACACTGTTCACACTAGGTACACACACACACACCAGGTACACGCACACACACACACCAGGTACACACACACTCACTGTTCACACCAGGTACACACACACACACTGTTCACACCAGGTACACACACACCAGGTACACACACACACACACACACTGTTCACACCAGGTACACACACACTAGGTACACACACACACACACACCAGGTACACATGTGATGTGTGTAGTGATGCCCCCCCCTCTCTTCCAGAGTGTCCTCCTCTAGACTCCAAACAGCAGGGCTCCTCTCTGCTCCCCCCCTCTCTCACCCGCCCTGTCCCTCTCCCCTCCTCCCCCCCCTCCTTCCCTGAGAGCTACACCCCCCAAGACCTGGCAGCCAATCAGGAGCTGCTCAAGGCCCTGCAGGAGGCGGGGCCATACGGAGTGGAGAAGCAGGACTTCCTGTTGGAGTTTACACACCTGCAGGAACCTAAGGATGGACGCACACACACACTGCAGCAGTACATACAGGTACACACACACACACACACACACTGCAGCAGTACACACACACACACACACACACACACACTGCAGCAGTACACACACACACACACACACACACACACTGCAGCAGTACACACACACACACACACACACTGCAGCAGTACACACACACACACACACACACACACACACACACACACACTGCAGCAGTACACACACACACACACACACACACACTGCAGCAGTACATACAGGTACACACACACACACACACACACACACACACACACACACTGCAGCAGTACATACAGGTACACACACACACTGCAGCAGTACACACACACACACACACACTGCAGCAGTACATACAGGTACACACACACACACACACACACACACACACACACACTGCAGCAGTACATACAGGTACACACACACACACTGCAGCAGTACACACACACACACACACACACACTGCAGCAGTACATACAGGCACACACACACACACACACACACACACACACACACTGCAGCAGTACATACAGGTACACACACACACACACACACACACACACACACTGCAGCAGTACATACAGGTACACACACACACACACACACACACACACACACACACACACACTGCAGCAGTACATACAGGTACACACACACACACACACACACACACACTGCAGCAGTACATACAGGTACACACACACCCTCTCCCACTCACTCCCCTCAGCTTATTAGGTGTGTGTATCTTTCCTTCCTCCTTGTCTGATTGGTGCAGGACCTGCAGGAGGCGGGGCAGGTGTTGCTGTTGGGCGGGGCTTCGATACGGCTGGTTCTCCTGGCACATGCTGACCCCTGGCTCCTCACCACAACCAAGAGGAGCCCTGAGGAGCAGGTTCAGGAGGAGCAGGCCCAGAGGAGCAAGGAGGAGCAGGCACAGAGGAGCAAGGAGGAGCAGACCCAGAGGAGTCAGGAGGGGCAGACCCAGAGGAGTCAGGAGGAGCAGACCCAGAGGAGCAAGGAGGAGCAGGCACAGAGGAGCAAGGAGGAGCAGACCCAGAGGAGTCAGGAGGAGCAGACCCAGAGGAGTCAGGAGGAGCAGACCCAGAGGAGTCAGGAGGAGCAGACCCAGAGGAGTCAGGAGGAGCAGACCCAGAGGAGCAAGGAGGAGCAGACCCAGAGGAGTCAGGAGGAGCAGACCCAGAGGAGTCAGGAGGAGCAGGCCCAGAGGAGTCAGGGGGAGCAGACCCAGAGGAGTCAGGAGGAGCAGACCCAGAGGAGCAAGGAGGAGCAGACCCAGAGGAGCAAGGAGGAGCAGACCCAGAGGAGTCAGGAGGGGCAGACCCAGAGGAGTCAGGAGGAGCAGGCCCAGGAGCAGGGCTCCCTGCTGGGGGACAGAGTCAGGAAGAGGCCCCTGGAGGACAAACAGGACAGGGGCCCACCTGAGAAGAGAGTGGCCAGGGAGAGGAGGGAGGGAGAGGGGGGAGGAGGGGGGAGACAGAGGTGAGGATGGAGACAGAATGGAAGGAGAGGGGGGAGAGGAGAGAGGGAGGGAGAAGGGGTTGGTGGAGAGAGAGGAAGATCGAGGAGGAGAGGAAAGGTTGGAGAGGAGAGACGATGGAGAGAGGGTTGGCGAATCATCATGCTCTTCCACCACCAGTCTGACCAATCAGAGAGCTGCAGCAGAGGATGATGGGTGAGGGCAATGTGTCATGTGACTAGTGGCCATTCAGAGTGCTTCACTGCTGATCTGATACCAGATCATTTCCTGTCACTGATTTAACCCCTCTCCTCCTCCCCCCTCCTCCTCCCCTCCTCCCCCCCTCTCCCCCCCCCCCCTCCTCCCCCCCAGCAGGAGGGGCTGTGAGGAGGTCAGGTATGTGTCTCGTCCCTGGAGGATGGTGGATGGGGGGCTGAACCAGCCCACTCTGAAGGGCATGCTGGAGGCGGTGCTGTACCACATTATGGCCCAGCCTGGCCTATCACAGCGCAGCTTACTGGAACACTACCAACACGTCCTCCAACCAGTGGTGGTGTTGGAGCTGGTGCAGGTGACACACACACACACAGCCATATACACACACACACAGCCATATACACACACACACACAGCCATATACACACACACACACAGCCATATACACACACACACACAGCCATATACACACACACACAGCCATATACACATGGACACACATTAGATTCCACACACTTTAACTCCTTTGCTCTTCTCTCCTCTCCCCTCTCCTCCCCCCCTCTCCTCCCCTCCCATCTCTCCTCCTCTCCTCCACTCCTTTCCTCCTCCCCTCTCCTTTCCTCCTCCCCTCCTCCTCCTCTCCTTTCCTCTCCTCCTCTCTCCTCTCCTCCTTCCCGCTTCTCTCCTCCTCTCTCCCCTCTCTTCCTCCCCCCTCCTCTCCTCTCTCCTCCTCTTCCCCTCTCCTCCTCTCCCCTCCTCTCCTCACCTCCTGCAGACTCTGGAGTCTCTGGGCTGTGTAAGGAGGAGGTTCATGGCCAGCAGGCCCCGCCCATCTCTGTTCTCCAAGCCGTGGGCTGGTGGGGGGGAGGGGGAGAGGAGGGGGGAGGGGGGGAAGGAGGAGGTGAGGAGGGGGGGGAGGGGGGGAAGGAGGAGTTCTATGAGGCGTCAGTGGATGCTTGTCTCCGTCTGAGTCAGCTGTTCCCTCGTCAGAACCACTGGAACCCCTTCACTGCCCTATCACAGCTGAGCCTCAGGTAGACACGCTATTGGCTGAGACCAAAACAGAAGGACTTCCTATTGGCTGACAGGGTGACCCAGGAAGGCTTTTGATTGGTGTCATTCTTTTAGTTTACAAAAAAGGAGAAATCGTAAATTATGGGTCAAATGTTTTTTGTTATTTTTTTATAAGACCAGGAAGTCGTCGAAAAGATGAATTCATCACATGTTGTGTTTGTTTATTGTGTGGTTAAATATATTAAAGTTTGAATAAAATAATGTTTGTGTCTAGCTGGTTTGATTGGCTTGATGCTGGGATGTACACAGCTGAACACATGGTCTTCATTCACAATGTTTTTTATTAACGGTGGAAAAATTTAACACAGAAAAGAGTGTTCATTCATTCACTGTTCAAACCCGAGCTTCAGTGATTCATTCACTGTTCAAACCCGAGCTTCAGTGATTCATTCACTGTTCAAACTCGAGCTTCAGTGATTCATTCACTGTTTAAACTCGAGCTTCAGTGATTCACTCATGACTTACAGGTTAAACTTAACTGACCTAAGATAACTGGTAATGTTTCAGTGAATGTATCAAATATATTTTTTAACTTAACATACGTACAATACAGTGGACGTTCTGGTCTAGAAACTGGAGAGAAGCTAAAAGGTAAAAAAAGATTCTTATAGTTTAAGATGCATGCTGTGTTACGATTGACAGGAATTTGAACTTTGCAAAGCAGAAGTGTGTTGAGTTGTTCTTTCTCTGTCTTGTACCAGGAAGACGATGGGGGGGGCTGCAGCTGTGAGAAGGACAGAGAAGGTTCCAGTTCTCCACATGGAAGAAAGCTGCAAAGACCTGTCTAATATGAAACTGTGAGTAATAAACATGCTGGATCAGAGAGAGATGTTCAGATCTATATTGCAACTTGATTTGACATCACATTTGATTTGACATTGATTTGACGTGACTAAAAGAGACAAATGACAAACGCACAAATGTCTTCACACTGAAACTTAGCTTAATTCAAATCCTTATGACATTCCTGTGGTCACTATAGAAACACAGCCATGTAACTCTACAGTAAGGATGACCCAGAATTCATATTAAAACACACATGTTGAATATCTTTAGCAACGTAACAAACAACACAGCAAAGTCACATCTGATATACAGAATCTGGTCCAGTGGCTTACTTAAACATCTTTACTTATTATTTCCTCATATTTTGTGAGTTAACTTGCAGCAGCATTTGCAGTGAGGGGGCCCGTCAGACAGAGCCCCCCTAGAGAGGGGGCCCGTCAGACAGAGCCCCCTAGAGAGGGGGCCCGTAAGACAGAGCCCCCCTAGAGAGGGGGCCCGTCAGACAGAGCCCCCCTAGAGAGGGGGCCCGTCAGACAGAGCCCCCTAGAGAGGGGGCCCGTAAGACAGAGCCCCCCTAGAGAGGGGGCCCATTAGACAGAGCCCCCCTAGAGAGGGGGCCCGTCAGACAGAGCCCCCCTAGAGAGGGGGCCCATTAGACAGAGCCACATGGTTGCTGGCCCCCTTCAGGGATTGGAGGATGGTTCTGAACTCATATCGTCCGGTCCTCGTCTGAGTGTAGCGGGCCTTGAATATTACACATCCGATTACTATGACAACCAATATCACCGCCCCCACCAGACCTGCAATGATGGGGAGCCAATCAACTGTGAGGAGGGGGGAGGAGAGGGGGAGGAGGGGGGGAGAGAGGAGGGAGTGTATTATTATCATGTATTCACCCTTCGTACTCTGTTCCTTATATGACAGATATTTGACTGCTGAGCCACACTCCTCCTCACCTTTGACCTCCACCAGGTAGGTGATGACATCACTTCCCTGGCTGTTCCAGACAAAGCAGGTGTAGTTCCCGGAATGCTGCACATGAGGAAGCACAAGGACACCTGTGTCGTGGGCGTGGCCAACACCGTGGGGGAGTGTCCAGGAGTAGGAGGGGGCGGGGTTAGCTTGCGCTGTGCAGTTGAGCTCCAGAATGTCTCCTTCAGTGATGCTCACAGTCAAATCTGGAGGGAGAGTCAGGATTCTGGGACGATCTGGAGGAGGAGAGGAGAAGAGGAGGAAAGAGAAGGAGGAGGAGAGGAGAAGGAAGGAGGAGAGGATGAGGAAGGAGGAGAGAAGGAGAGGAGACGAGAGGAGGAGGAAGAGGAGAGGAGACGAGAGGAGGAGACGAGAGGAGGAGGAAGGAGGAGAGGAGAGAAAGAAGAGGAGGAGGGGGAGGGGGTTGAGAATGTTAATGGATGAAAACCATTAACCTGTGTGTGTGTGTGTGTGTGTGTGTGTGTGTGTGTGTGTGTGTGTGTGTGTGTGTGTGTGAGACAGTATGTGTGTGTGTGTGACAGTGTGTGTGTGACAGTGTGTGTGAGTGTGACTCACAGAGCACTCTAGTCGTGACTCTTGCAGACGTCCTGGTGGGTCTGGCCTCCAGGTCCAGGGTGACCTCACACCAGACCTCTGAGCCGTCATCCTGCCTCAGAGCCTCCACACTCAGGGAGAAGGTAGCATTCTGCGGCGTCAGGGGGGCCCCAGGGGGGGGGAGCTGGGTGTCCAGCAGGGTGCGTGTAGATCTGCAAACTTTATAGGGCACCAATTAGCTTACATATGTTTTGGCCAATAAGTCCTCGCGTGCTCTTGCTAAACACACACACACATCTAGCGTCCCTGACAGTGCACGTGACCGACCACTTTAATTGACAAAGTTTCTTCACACACTCAACCAAGACTCTCTCTCTCTCTCTCTCTCTCTCTCTCTCTCTCTCTCTCTCACTCTCTCTCTCTCTCTCTCTCTCTCTCTCTCTCTCTCTCTCTCTCTCTCTCTCTCTCTCTCTCTCTCTCTCTCCTCTCTCTCTGTCTCTCTCTGTCTCTCTCTCCTCTCTCTCCCTCTCTCCCTCTCTCTCTCTCTCTCCCTCTTGGTTGGGGGAAGGGGGGACTAATTAATCGCACTCCCTGAAACTAACCGATTATATGTTATGAACCATTTCCTGCTCAAATAAGAATGGAAAATAGAAATTTCACAGAGAGCGCGCGGAATGAACGATTAACGGGATTGTTTCAGTGAAGGACATTTCCTCAGGCCAGTGAAAATAATGTCCTTATGAATTAAATAATACCACAATTAGCCTTTATTGATCCTCCTGTCTGCGAATAAACTGCTGTCTAGCCGTCTGTCTCTCTCTCCTCTCTCTCTCTCTCTCTCTCTCTCTCTCTCTCTCTCTCTCTCTCTCTCTCTCTCTCTCTCTCTCCCTCCCTCTCTCTCTCTCTCTCTCTGTCTCCCTCCCTCTCTCTCTCTCTCTCTGTCTCCCTCTCACTCCATCTTCCCCTCTCTCTCACTTTCTCCCCTCTCCCCCCCTCTCTCTCCCTCTTTCTCTCGCTCTCTCTCTCTCCCTTTCCCCCTCTCTCTCTCTCCCTCTCTGTCTCTCCCTCTCTGTCTCTCTCTCCCCCCTCTCTCCCATCCTCCCCCTCTCAGTCTCTTATCTTTCATTCTTCCTCTCTTCTTCTCTCCTCCCTATTCTCCATCTCGTCTAATTATTTTTCCTATAAAGCTGCTGTTTCCCTCTCAGGAAATTATGTAAATATTATTAGAAGGACTCGGGCTTAATGCACGCCCCCCTCCCCCCCCCCCCCTTCCTCCTCTTCTCAATTTATTTGCAGATATAAAGCTGCTGGGTGACCAAGAGGGAGACGGGATATTTAGCCCCGCTGTCAACGCAGGTTTCCAGTCTGAATTGATGGTTTTAATAATTGGGATTTCAATTTCCAGGGAATTGGTTGCATTAACACTTTATAAACTACAACCTCTGGACTCCCAATGAAGAACTAGTTTATATATAGTATGTCCTCCTCTCTTCCATTCTCTCTCTTTTCCTATAGTCTATTTCATTCTGGTCTCTTCTATTCTTTCTATATCTATTCACGTATTCCTCCTCTCTCCTCCCTCTCCTCCTCCTCCTCCTCCTCCTCCTCTCCTCTCCTCCTCCTCTCCTCCCTTCTTGGTAGTTAGTCTGTGTCCACACCTCTACACTCTAGACAGTTTTACCAGATATTTTATTTCCCTCCATGAAGTCCATGAAGCATATGTCCTGAAAGGATCTCTCCTCCTCCCCCTATCTCCCCCTCCCTCCCTCCCTCCCTCCCTCCCTCCCTCCCTCCCTCCCTCCCTCCCTCCCTCCCTCCCTCCCTCTCATTTTATTCTTCTCCGGCTGTGCCATCCTCCTCCTATCTCCCTCTAGGGACCCGCGCGCCCCTATTAGAACAAATGGTGAGGCGCGGGCGCTTTTGTAGAGAGGCGCTCGCGCTGCGCCTGTCCTATTATGTGCGACACATGATCAATAGGGCGATAACGCTGCGACATCAATATAAGCGACAGAACAATGAGGGTTATCATCGAACATCTATCTTAATATAGCGCGACTACAAGCCGCTCCTGACAATGACGACAGCTCATGAAAATTCCGCCCCACGAATCCACCATCCTCACCATCTCTGCTTTTCTAATATGGGCGTGCACACACTCACACGCTCACACACACACACACACACACACACACACACTGCAGCTGCTACTGAGGCTATTATTTTCCAATTTCAATTTGACACCCCTGCCTTTCATGCTAATTCTATTATTGTAGGAAGTTTATGTGATTCCATATCACTGGAAATCGGTAATGTATAATAACCCTGCGGGCCAAAGCAGGAGAAACCACACCCGGAAACCCGCTGCAGCCGCTGGGAAAATAATTACTTTCATATCAAAACTCTGCAGGAGGCGCGAGGTCCTGTAGCCTGCGGCCACTAACCTCATTTCAGCGAGGCCGTTCAAATGAATAAATTTGTTAAAGCAATAAACACAAACACCCAGCCGGACTTCAGAAGGACTGAGAAAGGAAATGTATCCTCCGTATACACAACAACAACCAGCATTGACATCACAGAACACGCGGTATTTCAATTTGGCAAGATTAGTAGGCTAAAGTGTTTAAACAATTATTTTATTTATCAAAATGTTTACATATATAAATATCTTGAATACTTTCTCAATTTTTTTTTTACAACGTCTGAGGATTTCTGTTGTTTGGTGAGAGGTGTAAAACCTCCAGGTTTACAGACAAACCTTCTCTTCTGCTAATTTAAAAACAAATGTTAGTAGAACTTTAAGAGGCAGCATCCGACTTCACCTGACTATCAGATAAATCTGTCAGAAAAACAGAAGAAGAGAATCTGACAGCTGATATGTTTGAGACATGTGGAGCTTTGGGAATGTAAGGGGAGTGTGAGCTCTGTCCCTCTGTGTGTGTGTGTGTTGCTCCAGAGCAGAGTGTGTCCCTCTGTGTGTGTGTGTGTTGCTCCAGAGCAGAGTGTGTGTGTGTTGCTCCAGAGCAGAGTGTGTCCCTCTGTGTGTGTGTGTGTTGCTCCAGAGCAGAGTGTGTGTGTGTTGCTCCAGAGCAGAGTGTGTCCCTCTGTGTGTGTGTGTTGCTCCAGAGCAGAGTGTGTCCCTCTGTGTGTGTGTGTGTTGCTCCAGAGCAGAGTGTGTCCCTCTGTGTGTGTGTGTGTGTGTGTGTGTGTGTG